>JBBPML010000358.1:0-25113 GCA_038090275.1 Austroboletus novae-zelandiae | reverse complement strand
TTTATGTTTTGGAACGTGCCTTTTCATCAACACATCCCGACTCTGAACCATTATTCTCCTCTATTCTCGCGGCGTACGGAAATCGCGTTGGAAAGGACTGGGACCAAATCAAGAAAAGATTAGAGGATGATAAGGTTGACCATTGGACTAAACTGAAAGATACTGAGATGTCGTTCTCAGTCCGCCTTCGTGGAAGAAAGCGGAGCATGGTTGGCTGAAATAAAGCATTCGTCGTGTACAAGTACAAGAGCACATTAATTGACTTTCATTCTATTGGTACAGATGTCGTCCATAAGAGATGCTGTTCATTGACTATGACCACAATCAACATTAATGCTTCGATTCCGAAGAAGAATGCAAAAGTACTTACCTGTTCAGGCAGTGTCCTGATGTCATGACTCTTTTCGCCTTACTCATACCTACGCTCACACGTGACTTCATTCGTCATCCGTATCACATGCTGACTCATATTCTTCAGCATTCCATGCACTTCTACTCATTCTTCCCTTTTATGGTCCTTGGGCCTGCCCTATAGATAGTGCACAGACCATCAGCTCATGTATATAAGGAGTTGTCCACTGGTAGGATGCTTCCCATCTTGAGTTTATTCATTGCTTTGGCAAGTAACCTTCTGGGCAACCTAAGGCCTTTTCATTGGTCCTGATATAAAACTCAAGATCACCTCCTTACCTTGCCCACCATCTTCAATGTCACCTGTGCCTCCAGTTGCATGACGGACACACCTGCGCATCGCTGACACCTTCTTCTCCCCTATACCAACAAAAGCCCCTTTGTGTCTATGCCACTGAGATCATCTTGCGCTGGCATCTAGGAGAAATCAAATCCATTACATCTCAACACCATTGTGTGTTCAAACCCTTGGCCGACTTTACAGTGCCATCACCAGAGTTGTTGCAGTCATCATGCTCTGCTCTCTTCTTGTCAACTTCCTCATTCGCAGCCTAATAAGCTGAACCAATTCAAAGCCATACACTAGATTCTTTTGAAACCATCCATGCTCTACTTTTGTTCCTTACCACTTGGGTTTGGACTTTTATTCTCATCAATACCTACTGCCACCTAGAGGCAGCACCCATTCCTATCCCTTCCCCGTGATCTGTTCGGGTTTTACAATACTTGCAGCTGAGTAATCGCGCAGCTGAAACGGAAGAACAGACAGTCATAGGATCTGATAGCAAATTCTCTGAAACTGAAACACTTGTCGACTACTATTCTTTTCTCAAACTACCACCCCCCACTGGGTCTAGTGAAGAAGATGAAGAGGAAGTCCCATCACACATTCAAGCCCTCTTTACCCCCACTAATCTTCAATCTCACCCTCGAGTTGTGGGATCCAGATCACCAATTACACATAATTGGCACAATTCACCAGTACCCTAAGCCATCATTCCCAACTCAAGCCTTACACCTGCTTGCCATTGTTGTGAAAAGTGTGGGCGCACCACAAAGAAATCCGATCCTCATCCCCACCCCCGACACCACCGCGCTATTCACGCCACATCTACTCGAAAGAAGAACACTTTACGAGCTAAGTGTAATCCTTTCCTCAAGGTCTACATCTGCCCTCGTGCTGGTCAACCCCTGCAGGCAGCATTCAAAGAACTCCGATTCGAGCCCGCCCAAGTACACCGCAGACCCAATCAAGACCTTTGTCCACAGGAAATCATCCACGCTGAAGAACATTGAGTTTTTACCCTTTTAGCATTCCCTCCAACTTCACGCACATCAAAGGACCATGCCCTCAACAAACAAAATTTCTTCCAAACGCACCTTGCGTCCTGTTCTCAGATGACCGCCACATCTGGGATCCCTCGACAGAGCTATGCCAACTTCTGCTCCTTACCCAGCTCCTGTCATCTCTAGAACATCATCCACTGCAGGTATCACACCTTCGCCAACAATGTCCACCTCAGGAGTCATCACTCCCAGTCTCCTCACATTCGCACAAGCGACAAATATGGAAGAATTTGCCATGCAGTATGCCGAGTATCAAGTGCATATTACGATACATGGACTCAACTCTGCTATGCCTTCTACCATACCCAACATTCCAACCCCATCTGCTCTCAAGCCCAAATGCAAATCACGTTGAGATGATGACAATGATGAACCCCAAGGCCTAGGAAAATCCTTTATCCAAGAACCCCCAAGTTTCGATGGCAACCCAGAAAAGTACCTCTCCTGAATGACGAAATTCAAACTTTATCTCAAAGGCTTTCACCGCATTCCCACCGCTTTCAAATCAATATTGTTGTTCTACAGCTTCTGCAAGGAAGGCCCTGCTGAGAAATTTGTGACCCTAGCTGCAGATACCAATCATGAAGATAATTATTTTGATTTTGATCAATTTGTCACTGACATCCTCGATACCTGCTTCAAACCTATTTACCTTGTCGTACAAGCCAAGGCCGAGTAGAAGAACTCAAACAAGGAAGTCTGTCGTTTGACGACTTCATGATCAAACAACAAACCCTGGCAATTCGTGCACAGTGGAATGTAAAGAAAGATGGACGATGCCTCATCTCCCTCATCCACAAAAACGCCAACATACAATTGGTAAAAAGATCTGAGCTCTCCTCCATAGATCTCACCACCCACTATCTCAACGACTATGAGAAATGGTGCCTCAAACTCAGCGTCATGGCCCAGCTTATGAAAGAGCAAGCCGCTTGATCGAAGGGTCAGACTGCCGAACCCAAGGTATCTACCCCCACCCATCATTTTGTAAACCCTGCTACTGCTACACCCGCTACCACTGGAATCTTCAGAGGACGAGGAGCCCCGATGGATCTATTCAAGGCCAGAGTCACTGGAGAATGCTTCCAGTGCACCAAAGAAAATGTAAAAACCCTGTGGCCATGCGCCAAACACAAGAAACCCGACAAACCACTCAAAAAGATGAGTATTCTTCCACTTTAGAAGAATTAGAGAATGCCGTACAACGCATTCAGGATTTTACCCAAGGAGACAGCGAATGAGATCATGCTCATCCCAAGATACGCTTCATATGATTAAAAATCAGACTTTGTATTTAGACAATTCGGTGTGGGGTGACTTTAAATCACAGAGTGCAGCAGAGCCAAAATCTGTGCTTAATTCCCCACTAATATGATCTACTAACCGATTTTCTATCTTATCTGTTGACCAGATCTCCAATGATTCATCATCAACTCCTTCCTCACCAACAGTTAATGAGTCACGTAATGAACACACTCCAGAGTTGTTGGCCAAGCAACAGCCAAATGCACCTTTGTGCCCCCTGCATGTTGCAGCCTCCATCCTGTATGAAGACAAGTGAATCCTTCCCAGAGTGCAAAATTTGCGTGCTCACCAAGCATGACTGCTCTTGGATGGAAACTGTCCAACCTTGGTCCATCCCCTGGATCAAACAAATTGCCAACATCACCTCCAACGACTGCCTCAAAAGTCATCTCTGAGCCTTCGTCCACTCCTCTTGCATATCGGAGGTAAACGCTGAGCTAATCACGAACCTTCAAGAAGCATCTCATGACACCGCTGAGTTCATGCTACTTGAACTACAACACAAACCCCGTTATGTCACTGGTTGGAAGTCTTCACCCAATGCCATGGAAATCCCCATTGAGCTTAAAACCCCCGATGGAGAAGTCATCCACACATCTGTGTTCATTGATTCCGGATGCATGGCCTCTGCCATTGACGCACAGTTTGTCGAGAAGTATAAACTCCACACAAAATTCCTTCCACGAGCCATACCAGTCTACAACACTGATGGAACTGCAAACACAGTGGGAGCTATCTCTCACTACACTGACATTGAGGTCCTTGTTCAGGATCACACCTCTTCGGTCCCACTATCCATCACCAACCTCAATTCCCACGCAGTATTCCTAGGTTTTGACTGGTTACGGCAATACAACCCTCTCATTGATTGGACTATGAAGACACTCTTGTTCCCTGACCCAGTCCTTATGGATACTGATCACCTGAATCAGGAAGACTGCATCTTCTCCATCGATGCCAAATACATCTGCACCCTTGCAACTGACTTAGCCGCTAAAGCTAATGTGTCAAAACAAGAAGTAATCTTTGAAGACGTAGTACCTGAACACTATCACAACTTCAAGGATGTTTTTGCCAAGGAAAACTTTGACAAATTACCCCCACACCGCCCATGGGACCATGCCATCGAACTCAAGGATGGCACCCATAAAGTTGACTGCAAAACATACCCACTCTCCCTCAAAGAGCAAGATGAACTTGACACCTTCCTTGAAGAAAACCTATCCACCAGTTGTATCTGACCTTCCAAATCACCATTCACCTCCCCCTTTTTCTTCGTCAAAAAGAAGGATGGTAAACTCTGCCCTGTCCAGGACTATCACAAACTCAACAATATCACCATCAAGAACCGCTACCCTCTTCTGCTTATCAAAGAGATTACACAGAAGTTACGAAATGCCAAGTACTTCTCAAAGATGGATATTCACTGGAGATACAACAATGTCCACATGAAAGACAGCAACAAATGGAAGGCCACCTTTTGCACCAATCAAGGACTCTTCGAACTCCTTATCATGTTCTTTGGTCTCACAAACTCCCCTGCAATATTCCAGACTATGATGAATCACATTCTCCACGATTTGATCAATCGTGGCATGGTCATCATATATATGGATGATATTCTCATCTTCACCCACACTCTCGATGAACATTGTTGCATCATCTGAGAGGTGTTACAAATTCTACATGACAATCACCTATCCCTGAAGCACACCAAGTGCGACTTCAAAACCACGACCATTGAGTATCTTGGTCTTATTGTTTCTGATGGTCACATTGCTACCAACCCTACCAAGGTCGATGCTGTCCACACCTGGCCAATCCCCAAGTCATGCACTGAAGTTCGCTTCTTCCTGGAATTCCTCAACTTCTTCTGCCAATTCATTCAGGACTTCGCTCAGAAGGCTTGACCCCTTAATGCTCTCACCAGTGAGAAAGCCGACTTCGCCTGGATAGATGACTGTCAACAATCATTCAACCTTCTCTGCAATGCCCTCATCACAGCACCTATCTTATCACTCGCCACCAACCATGACCCCTTCCGCATCGAAACTGACAGATTCGGCATTGGTCTCAGCACAATCCTTTCACAGTTCCAGAATGGTAAATGGCACCCCATTGCTTACCTATCACGCTCCCTCTCAGACACTGAATGCAACTACCACGCCGCCAATCTTGAATTCGCCGCCATCATCGAAGCTGTTATCACCTGGCGACACTTCCTCCTCGACACCCACATCCCCTTTGAGATTTTGACTGATCATCAGAATCTCACCTATTACACAATCTCCCAAGATCTCTCTCACTGACAGGCCAGATGGAATCAAATCATGCAGGAGTTCCACTACTTCATCATTCACTGCTCCAGCAAAACAAACTCTGCAGATCCTCTATCCTGGAGGTCAGACTTTGAACAGGGGATGAGCAATGACAATAAGGGGGTCACAGTTTTTCCTCCTTCTCTTTTTACTCCTTCTCTACCATCGCAGGCTGTGGAGAATGCTGCAATGTCCATCTTTTCCCTAACTACTAATGAACTTTCTTCTTATGAAAGCATAGACATTCCCCTTTCTTTGATTTCTTCCCTACCTATGAATGCTATCGATATGTGCATGCTAACAGCAATGCATGTAGCTGAACAAACTATCCCAACATTGATTTTCTTCGATGATTGTATCTCCTCACTTCAACACATTTGTGATTCAAAAGTCAATCGAGCACTTGCTATGAAAGACCCATGTTTCACTATTCATGATAACTTACTATATTTTAAAAACACTTTATATGTACCAAAGTTGGACGCTCTTCGTGACAACATTTTATTATTCTACCACTCCCACAGAATAGCAGGACACCCTGGAATCCGTGCAACTACCCGGAAGATTCAAGAACAGTTTTACTGGCCTACATCTGCCAAAGATATCAAACGGTACATCAAAGGATGCGACACCTGTCAAAAGTCCAAAGCTCTCACCCAGCTGCATCACACTCCATTGAACCCCAATGCCATTCCCTCGTTACCATGGGAACACATCTCGTTGGATCTCATCACACCTCTACCCAAATCCAAAGGCAAAGACTCCATCCTAGTCATCAACAATCGTTTCACCAAAATGATCTGACTCTTCACCGTCAACCAAACCATCACATCTAAAGGAATTGCAACCATCCTTTGTGATAAAATCTTCAAGTTATATGGACTCCCAAAGAAAGTCATCTCTGACTGAGGAACTCAATTTGTATCATCCTTCATGAGCGAACTCTATAAGCTTCTCGCAATCGAACCCAATTCATCTACTGCATTCCACCCACAAACCAACAGTCAAACCGAACACTATAATGCATGGGTTGAACAATACCTATGGATCTATGTTAACCATCGACAAACGGACTGGACCGATTGGCTCCCCATTGCTGAGTTCACTCACAACAACACTCCTCACATCACCACCCATCAAACCCCCTTTATGCTCAACTATGGACATGAATCTCATGTCATTGGACATTTCTGCCAAACCATCCATAACAAGACAGCTGCCGACTTCACTGCTAATATGACCCCACTCCATAAACAGTCACAAGAAGCGCTGACTCTCGCCAACAATGACATGAAAAAGTTCTACAACCGCTCTATGCGACCCAGGGAAGACTATAAAGCTGGAGACCTAGTACTACTCGAAGCCTCACATATCCGAACTGATCACCCCATGAAAAAATTAGACCACAAGTGTTATGGTCCCTTCAAGATGCTCTCTAAAGTCAGTATTGCTTCATATAAGTTACAGCTCCCACACGGATGGAGATCCATTCATTCCATCTTCCACGAATCCCTCCTACATCCATATCACTCAGGCGAATTTCCTTCGCAATCCACTTCACCTCCTCCTCTACCTGACATCATCGACAATATGCCCGAACAAGAAGTTGAGTCTATTCTTGATTCCCATGACCGTTGGGGATCCATGGAACACTTGATTCACTGGAAAGGTTTCCCATCAGAGGAAGACGAATGGATCAAAGCCTCTGAGTTGATTCACGCACAAGATGCAGTCAAGGCCTTTCATAGGAAGCATCCTGTAGCCGCATGCCCATTGAAAATGATGAAAATTCATCAAATTGAACCAACCCCCCTTGTGCCCAGCTCGCATCAGATTGACCTCCCTCAGGACGAAGCTTGCACCTGCTCGCCCTGTTCTGGTACCTCCCTTACCTTCACTGACTCCGAATTTCTCAAGTTCAGGAAGTCTTTCAAACGTCTCAATGACTCCCTCTTCAAGATCCCGCTGCCTCCGCCTCTAGCACCTTCTACTATTTCGCACGAAAAGGTACCTCATTCTCAATTACACTCATGTTTCTGCAAGGACGATTATTGTGTCTATCACCACTGAGGACATCAGTCCTTAGAAGGGGGGTAATGTCATAACTCTTTTTGCCTTACTCATACCTATGCTCACATGTGACTTCATTCGTCATCCGTATCACATGCTGACTCATATTCTTTGGCATTCCATGCACTTCTACTCATTCTTCCCTTTTATGGTCCTTGGGCCTGCCCTATAGATAGTGCACAGACCATCAGCTCATGTATATAAGGAGTCATCCACTGGTAGGACACTCCCCATCTTGAGTTTATTCATTGCTTTGGTGAATAACCTTCTGGGCAACCTAAGGCCTTTTCATTGGTCCTGATACCTGAGGTATATCCAAGTTGCCAGTGCAGATCCTTTCAACCCATTCCATTCCACTTTGGACCTCCATTGGATTCTTGCAGCCTGTCTGTGTGATTAAGACATCATCCTTAATCCACACCCCTCCCATTCCCTTATAACAAGCGAGAATGTCAGTGTCAATATAAGGAGAAGTGTGGACATTGTAGGATGTTAGAAGAGCAGGATGGAAGTAGACACCTGGCTCAATAGTCTGGATTTGAAGTGCAATTAGAAGACATGTACGACAAGGCAGCTAAGGCTGACTTACTACCACCATTCCAGCCTCCAACTTCAACCTCAATCATAGGTTCTTGTAGAAATCCCTGTGCCCTCCAGCAAGGGTGTCATCACCACTAGCAAAGTATTTACCACTCCCATCTGGGCAACTTGCACTTGGAACATCATGTACATCTAAACCCATCGAGTGGCCCACACCATGTACTGAGACCCGCAAGTAGGATTTCTCCGGAGAGTGCATCTCGCGACTTCACGGCCGCCTTGTTGGACGGGTGTTCCACGTGACTGTTCACATTGCCATTGACATCTAAGCGAGAGTTTCATGAGGCAATGAGAAGCTACAAAAGAGTGTGGGGGAACACCACGAACCTTCGTTATTTCCATTAGGATCCTTGAATATTCCCATGTCTAAGAAGCCATCGACAAGTACGCGGTGACATAATAGCTGTACATCATCCCAGTGAACTCCGGGAGTGACGAGCTTGAAAGATTCCTACAGGGACCAAGTTTGGTAGGAATGGCATACATAAACAAAGAACATACGGATTGCATTCTCAGCACAAGCTCCTAAACCTTCTTTGCTTCCTCTGTGAATCTGCCGCCATTGTACGCGTAACTAAATTTGGATTGTGAAATCAATACTGAAATATGACTTACGCAAAAAAATACTGACTGTCTGAGCTATAACAATCCCACTCATGCCCGGCGTCAATCAATGAAACTTGGGGTGTCAATTCTCTTCCCTCATTGTCCTCATGGTCATGAGAGTGTGCATGTGAAAGATTCTCGGCATCAACTGTGTCCTGATGATTTACCGGACCCCATGCAAAAGCACGATCATTGCAGCAATAATGCAGCGTCGACGTCCGCGTGGATGCAGCTACGATGGGCAGGTAGGCTTGGCGTGCAGCTCTACAAACAAACGGTGATTCACACTCAAACTAAAAGACTGGGACGGGCAGGCTTACCCTTCTCGTCGCCACCGCTTCGACTTCCTTCTCGATCAACCATTCCCCAGGTAAAAGTGGAATGCGCAAAGATCCGACGCCGATGGTGAAGCGGGCGAAAGCACGTGACTGTGTCGCGTCCGCCTGCGATGTCGACAGAGCTGCAAGTCTGGCAATGGACGCTCACCAAAGAGGCCGTCGCGCCATGCTTTGTTCGAGACGTCCTCGAAATGCGCCAGTCCACAAGTACGTCTCTCGCTCTTCTTCCCCTTCGTCAGCTCACCCAAGTCCAACCAGACGCCGACTTCTTCTGGCTCGGACACACCCCTTGTCGTACAGTTCTTCTCGTAGGCTTGGTCGTTGCCGTTCAGGTATACGACAAGCGCGCCATATACACCAGTGGGCCGGATCCACACAAGCTCAATTATGCTCACACTGACGGCATCTCCAGTTGACGATGGGACCGCTGTCGTCGATTGTGTTTTTCGTTATCCTCCCCCACCACCCGTGACATCCAAATCGGTGGATACGAGCACAAAGAAGGCGCGTCTCAGGAATGCCACGCTCGAGTCGATGGAACCGCCGCCACCAATCACAGAGCCGGGTTACCCGGTACGTGTCGTTGGAAAAGTCGTACGGTATTACCAGTCGAAACAGATCCATACGGATTCTATCGGTGTGCCGTTTTTCCTCCGTTCATCTGCTGTTCCTGATGGACGCTACAGACCCTTGCCCTTCTTCGCTGGACGAGATCGCACACTTGGAGCGCGTCGTAGAACTCCACAAGACAAAGTATTCTCTCGCTGTTCAATTTCAAGTGCCTCCTAAAGCTTCCTCGTCGCACTCAACATCGACACCAAGCGTGGAAACCGATGCGAGCGTTATCTCCACCTTTCAAGGCCACACACACGTCCCGTCCTCCCCCACGGCACCGTCCATTGCATCTTCGACACCTTCCAGCCCGTGCAAATCTTCCGGTCCTGTCAAACAACACGAGGTGAGTCACGTAACACTTCATCATACTAGAGCGCCTTTTTATGTCAACAGACGTCGAACAAGGCGAGGCTGAGACATCCATCACGTCTACATACTCGAGACCTGACTGCGAACACGTTTCGGCTGTACGTTAAACACTACATGGACAATGCACCGCCATCGCCTATGCGGAGCACCTGTGGAGGTTTCAAAACACCGACGAAACATGCGCGTGATGAGGACGAGAGCGATATGCCAACACCACGTCCTGGAATTCGCACCGGCGCAGGCGAGGTGCGAATTAATAACGACGAGGTGCGCCCCACGTTGGGCTTTACGCTATCCCATCTGCGACGTGTGCCTGAGCTCGCTTTGCTCGCTGCCCGCGTGGTCCGCGCCGAGACACGGAAAAGAGACAAGGCCGAGCGAGAAAAAGAAAAGGAGCGGGCGAATTCGCGCATCGCGCCAGGAGGAACCGACCAGAACAGGAAAGGAAGCACAGTCGCCGGGACAACGACTGCTACAGATTCACCACGGAAAAAGATAAAACGGTTGCTGTCGTGGGCGGTCGTCAAGCTGTACGAAGAAGGGGCTATCGTTCTCTGGGATGGGGACGTGAGACCACTTCCCGTGCCGCCCCTGGATCCTGCAGGACCGACGCCGTCGATTGGGCTATACACCGCATCCGCGTCTGCGTCGCTTTACTCGGATTATCACGCACCGCGACGGCAGGGAAAAGCCGCTTCGGCCCGCGGCCGAGAGGACAAGGGCGACGTTGACGCGGTGGATCCAGACGCGGACCCGGCGTACTTGTCGGATCCACCGTTTGACGAAGAATCATATATTCCATTGACGGCCCGCTTTTTGGCTGGGTACGCGCGCGATGCGATGAATACGTTGCGCCGTGGACGGGGCCGTGTTCATGCAACGAGGGGCGCGGGTGTGAATGGCGGAACGAGAGCGCCGACGGCAGAGGACGTTTTGGCACATATGCAGCGGGTGGACGCACGGTGGGCGAAAGTGGGCGTGTGGGCCGTGGAGGAGGCGTTGGCGATGGGTGGGTAAGAGATTTAATATCGCCGCTATTCAAGTCGTATATTCAGGTATCCGAACGTATGTTGTATGTGGCGTCAACGCGACGGATCTAGTGTCAGCTGTCCTCGGATCAGTCGGAGGAGAACCGGCGTTGGAATAACATCTCCGAGAGGCCGATGGAGAACGCTGAACACTCCGACGACGCGCGGACGAGAACTGGCATCCCTGCCAGGGACTCGTCAATGTGACTCGGGCTGTTCCCAGTGACGTGAATGCGCCGTGTCATACGTACGTTACCGTATACCCTAGCTGGTCCCTTTGTCTCACTGCTAGTGTAAAGTTTCCCGTGAAAACCTCGCAATGGACATAGCGTGACATAAAAACATGACGTGCGCCCCTTCATCAGATTCATATGACCTTTCGTTTTTCAATAATCTTGTCACTTGACTATGCAAGTATGGACGTATGTTGTACATGCGCCTTGCAAAAAGATCGCCGAGCAGTGTCCTTACGATAAATCAAGCCCCTGGCAACAGACGCTGGCATCGCACCTGACTCAGAGTCATGTGTTCGCTCGACATTGTAAAGAAAACTACACGATCAAAAATACATGAAACACGGTGAACATATGAGGGCAGAGAGGGAACAGCGCAGCTCAACGCTGCCATAAACAGCACACAAAACAAGGACGGAAACAAAAAAAAAGGGCCTGGATGAAAGGAAAGGAAAACTGTTAAAAGAAAAAGAATCTGTCCGAATGTAGTCACAGTGGCAAAACGTTCCAGAGCGGTCTGGAACGCACCCCGTGCGTGGCGCTCCATCTTTTCCCAAGCCACGTCACATACTAGTCGACCTTCTTGTCCGGTCCGACCTTGTCTATCTCGCCAGGTATACGAGCCTGCTCCTCGAT
Organism: Austroboletus novae-zelandiae; assembly: GCA_038090275.1. Classification (NCBI taxonomy): domain Eukaryota; kingdom Fungi; phylum Basidiomycota; class Agaricomycetes; order Boletales; family Boletaceae; genus Austroboletus; species Austroboletus novae-zelandiae. The sequence continues at coordinate 13,237 of JBBPML010000358.1, read as the reverse complement.
ATCTTGCTTGACCTTTTCGGCGATAACGACCCCCGTCTGTCGGCCTCCGCCGAGCGGACTGCTCTTGAACGTTTTCCCAGATTTGGACGACATGGTGAGTGGTCGCGTCGACGAGTCCGTCGGCATCCTCGCGTAGTCCTCGCTCGCGCCTGAAACAGAGGGCGTCATCATAGGACCAACGTCTTTACTGGCGGCGGTGGCGGCGGCCAATCGACGTTTCCTGTCCAATAGGATCGCTTCGAAGGGTGCTGGAGAGGCGGATCGAGACGAAACAAGATTCGTAGAGTTGACGGCAGAGGAAGTGGTATCAGAGGTGCTGACAGGGCGCTTCCTCATAGGTATAACGCGAGGATCGGAAGTGGCGTTTTCGGGCGTGACAAAGACATTGATCGTTTCTCCCTTGATCTTGGGTTCACCGGCAATCGTCACTACGGTCGGTCTAGGGCTCGCAACAATGGACGGCGGCGCGGTCTGTACAGTGTCACGGGCCTTCGTGGGTGTGCTTGGTCGAGTCGCTTGACTAGGCGTAGAAGACACGGGCAAAACTCTGCCGCGATTACGAGGGCTGGGAGGAGCACTTTTGGAACGTAAGAAAACTAAACCGCGGATGTTAGGTGTGCGGATGGCGGAGTCGTCGTTTATCTGAGGTTCGACACCAAAAGAGGCATCGGACTGCTCAATACCACCATGCTCGGATGGAACGTAGGACGATTTAGTTTCGTTAGCACCTTCGACGTCAAATTCATCATATATTTCTTCACCAATAAGCTCTAAAGGACCAACGTTAGAGATGGCAAGTACAAGCAAAAGCCATACCGACCTTCCAGCACGTCCTCGAGTGTAATGATACCCAGTGGCATGATCGCTGGGTCGATACCCTGCAGAAAATCCTTGGCATCCTTCTTGGTCAAGAGGGCGTCAGCGGGCATGTTTTGTTCCAGCGCAGTGCCAGGTTTCTGTAACATTATATTCTGCTTATCCTTGGCCGCTCTTACGTCCCTACTGTCCACCAGCCCGTTCTCGATGTCCGTCTTTCGATGGTGACGACGCCGACCGCGTTTGGTATTCTTCGACGTCTCCTGGATATCCTTTTCCTCAGCGGTGTTACCTCCGATCGTTGACTCTGTCGTAGATTTGTCAGCCCACGAGACACCTTTTGTAAAATGATCCCCGCGGTTCTTTGTGCTCTCCTCAGGCCTATGGTCAGATTCATCGTCATCGCTATTGTCACTAGAGTCACTCGAGGAGTCACTGATGCCAACACTTTGACGCAGACGTTGGGTGAGAGTACGTTTGGCAACCTTTTTAACGGAGGCAGCCTTCTCAACGCTGAAACGAGAAACAATAGCAATGTGCGAGCGGCCTTCTTGGAATCGATCTAAAATGTGAAGCAGAGATTCGTTATTCGGAACAAAGGGAACCTTGTTTAGCGGTATCTTGCACAACGGGATTGCATCTGCAGTCGACTAGATCAGATATGCGAGCGCATACTGGAATTGCACCTTTACCTTTGGGATCGAGCATGACACACTGGTACGGTCATTAGGTGGGTTGCCGATGTGGGGAAATAGGCAACATACATTTTTGACGAGAAGAATGCCAATGATTTTCTTGGCCTTTTCCAAGCGACCAGAAGGATCAACGGCAACCTCTACTTCTTCGTAGACGGGTACACGACTATGACCGGTCATGCAGACCTTTTTCATAGTGTCATAGTCTAGTTTCGAATCGATGGAAAGCATGAACACATTGTCGATGGGTGTCATGGCCTGATGACGTCGCACGTCAGCATGCTACAAAATATGAAACAAGCGGCTCTATCACCTGTTTCACGACCTTTTCTTGGAGATCTAGGGTGGCACCGATAATGTTGACGGTGTCTGTATTCAAGTCGCCACCGTGTGCTGAGATCGACGAATGCATTGCAATCAATTCTTTGAGCTCTACGAGGACAAGTTTAGAGAGCGAAGAAAAAGAGAGCTGGCGACCCACCTGCTCGTCGGTAAATGATGCCATGGTGAGGGCCGAGAGCAAATTCGAGCAGTTTGGCGACAGGCCAGGCAACCACACCCTATTACGTTGGAGCCGTCAGGAGGACTTCACGTTGGGTGATAAAACGCACCATGAGGTAAATTAATACACGGGTAAATCCGGCCATTTTTGCGCCCAGGTAGAGGCCATGGCGAGTGCAAAGAGACTGCGGGATGATTTCGGAAAAGCTAGCAAACGGGATGCCATGGGAATGACATGTTTCACCTTTGAATTCCAACGCAGACGGCGGCGACTTACATGACAATAAGGACGGTGCTGACGACAACGCTCTGCACGCCTCCGCCCAGAACGGGGTCGGAGATGATGGGCAACGATTCGTTGACGATCATGTTCGCCAGCAAAAGGGTCACCAAGAGGAGGTGTCCGTTTTGACGGATGGGCTTGATCTTGGCGGCATACCTCTTTTGCTGACTGCGATACAGAGGCGTGAGCGGACAAAGGGGAGGGGGGTAAAAGCACGGACGGAGTGCCACTGATGCTCAGTACGTTGAGCTGAGTTTCGTCCAGGCTCATGTAGCCGAGGGTCAGACCGGCAAAAACACCAGACAGCAGGACGAGAACGGGTATGAGACAGGCAAAGACGATGAACTCGATGCTGTGGGGATCCTCAGCGGCACGCCTGACGCGGGCGTGGAGTGAGGCGGAGACATCGTTGGCAGCGCCGAGTCTGCGAGCAAGGTAGGGGACATGTTGGGATGCGACTGATAGAAGAGTGACGGCGCGGGAGGAACGTGAGGAAAGCAGAGGAGCTGGTACCATTCGAGTGGGAGACGAATCAGGGGACGGTCGCCCTGTCTGCCCTTGCTTATATGTGGATCGCAGGCATTAGCAATTTTTAGCCGAAAAGACTAGTTTGGCGATATCAGCCAAAGTAATATCGAAATATTCCCCGGTGGCATGGACAAATGGGGATAGACTGGCCGGCTTGCGTCATCTCGGCTTGACGTGGTGTATTTATGTTTATTCTGCCGGAACCGCTCCGTGTCATGTCTCTCCGGAATGTCGCCCGGACTGCCTTTTTTTTCGCAAACCGCAGAGAGCCTCCTCGACGGCGCCTTGCCACGTCCACCGCCTACGTCGCAGTCTCACTCGCTTCGCTCTGGCTCCTCGATCAGGAACTCAACGCGTCTGCCCTCGCACGCAGCTTTCGCACCCTTTACACAGTCAGTCTTCCTGCACCAGTTCCCTAATCGGCTCCGATCCGACGAACCTGTCCCAGTGTGCCTTGATATCCCTCGACTACAAACTCAACTTTTCGCCCGAGAAGGCTGACGAAATACCCCAACTCCATGCCCGCGTCGCAGACAGAATGTTCGACCTCTTCACCTCCAACGGCGGTCTCTACATCAAAATAGGTCCGCTCATTTTCGAGCGGAATCACATGCCTTCTCTGACGCGTCGAATCCAGGGCAGGCCATCGGTGCCAATTCCCCACTGCTGCCGCGCCCTATTCAGGACAAATTCACTCGTCTGTTCGACGACGCACCTCAAATACCCTACTCGTCCGTCCTCTCCGTATTCCGATCCGAGTTCGGTCGTCCTCCTGCAGGCCCCGATGGCATCTTCGATCTCTTTGAACAGAATCCGATCGCTAGTGCCAGCGTTGCCCAAGTTCACCGCGCCAAACTCAAGACCGGCGAATGGGTGGCAGTCAAGATTCAAAAGCCCGACATCGCGAAGCAGGTCAACTGGGATCTCGGAGCCTTCCGTTTCGTCATGTGGGCGTTCGAAAACTGGCTGTTCGATATGCCCGTCTATTTCGCCGTTGGTACGTCATTTCCGCTTTGCATAATCTATTACCTCTGACTCCGTCGTCCGCAGATTTCATCAATACCCACCTGAGGCAGGAGCTCGACTTTGTGCAAGAAGCACACAATGCCCATGTCACCGCTCAGTTTATCGCCGCGGAACCTCGTCTAGCTGGCAAGGTACACATACCCAAAGTCTACCCAGAATACTCGACGCACAAGGTCCTCACTGCCGAATGGATCGATGGCGTACGACTTAGCGACCGTCCCGCAATTCGGAGGCTGATGGGCGAAGACAACAGAGCCCTCCCTTCGACTTCTGCTGACGCTTCCATCGATAGGATTCGCCTCAGAGGCGGCGTCAAGTCCATCATGCAGACCATGGTGGAATTGTTCAGTGCCCAAATATTTAGCTGGGGTTGGGTACACTGCGACCCACACCCGGGCAACATCATCGTACGGCCCCATCCCACCAATCCAAACTATCCACAACTGGTGTTGCTCGATCACGGGCTGTACGTCCACACCAACGAGTCGTTTAGGAGGGAATATGCAACTCTCTGGAGGGGTTTGTTGGCCGCTGACTGGGGTGCGATCGAACATGTGACAACGTCGTGGGGTATCGGCACGCCGGATCTGTTTGCGAGCGCGACATTGATGCGTCCCATAAAGCAAAACAAGCGCAATGGAAACGGGCCTGTGGAGGAGATGAATGAGTACGACCACAGCGTGTGGATGAGGAACAAACTAAAGCGGTTCCTGTTGGACACAGACAAGATGCCCAAAGAACTCATCTTTATCGGGAGAAACATGAGGTGGGTTGCATGTATGCGAGCATAACACGAGTGCTGATCCCCTATGTGCGTTACCAGGATCGTCCAGGGTGAGTTTTCTCGAGGGTTTTCTGCGTGGTGTGTTCTGACGTGTTGGCAGGAAACAACCTGGTCCTCGGCTCGCCCGTCAACCGCATCAAGATCACAGGGTACTGGGCGTCGACGTCTTTGGCAAGCGCTACGCATCTCACGTTCGTGGAGCGTGTCAAAGAGTATTACCATGACCTCGCCTTCAGGGGCGTCATGTTCTCCATTGACGTGGCATTTTGGACGAGCAAGGTGCGCCAGTGGGTGCGAGGCATGCTAGGCACGTCGACCCTCGGTTTCGAGGACGATTTGGAGAGGAGTCTTCGCGCGATTGCCAAGAGCAGATTTGGCGTCGACGTCGCACCTGGGGTTTTTGACGGATAGCACCTGAGATCCGAAAATTTCTTTACACTTTCGATTCCCCACTCGAATAATGGGTGACTTACCGTAGGCTTTTAATCCGGCGAATAGATTATTTTTGTCCAAAGATGGAAGGTTGCCGAGGTGCCAGAGGGTGCTAGCTCTCAGAAAAAAAGTCTTACCACCTTGCCCCCCTCGAATAAACATTGTTCCCCATATAGAAGTTGCGCAGCCCCCAGCTGAGCCGCAAGCGGCCAGCACGAGCTCGCAACGATCATTATCGGATACTAGGTCTCACCCTGTGCCCTTGGTTTTGCTCTTGGTGGTCGGTAAGCCTCACATATCCCATTTTCATCCTGGCAAGGCTCAAAGCTGGAAAGATGCAGATTTCGCATGACGCGATGCTTCAAGCTGAAGCTGTGTAGCTCCAATGACCTGCATGGTATTGAATCGGCACGTTCAGGACCAAGCGAGACACCAGCAAGCGTGATGTCTCGGCTCTCCTCATCGTGAGTCAATCGGTATTTTCTTAGCTTTTACTGAATATTTACCCTGAATGGTGTCATCCGGGTCGAGCGTGATTTAAGAACGCGATGGTGAGAGGTACAGTGTTTGTATTCTCATTCTACTCATCTGCGACACTTATCCCAAATGGCTTTCCAACTAATGTACCAGTCAGATATGATGATTCTGGCAATCCTTATGTTTGATCAACACGGCGGGTCCCCTGTATGTGTCAATGCAAATGTAAGACTTCGATGCTTAGTATATCCAGCATGAAGAATAGCATTGAATGTATCAACATCCGTACAATTAGCGTGGATGACGAGCTTTAATGTGTAGCTCGTACCTTGGGACTTGCAATGACTACACCAGCGAGAGCCAGAAGCACTTGCCGAGCGTGCTCTTCCTCTAACTCTGCCCTTTCGCCCTCCTCATCTTCCACGACGATGAGCAATTTTTGAAGATTAAATATATTCTGAGCGTGCTACGGGAGAGTCGCATCTGAATATTTTATTCGATTACCATGTTTAACCCAAAGTCCACACTCCGATTTATTATAATCCTGGATTAAAAGCCTACGGTAAGTCACCCAATTAAATTATAAATAAATAAATAATGCCAGGCTCAAATGCGTTTGCCGAGCACACTACAGTCGACTCTATTATAACTCATACCTGTCGGGATAGGTTACGAGTGAGACCGACCATTATGTAAGTTGTTATGTGCACATTCGTACTCCACCACCCTCATTTACCATCTGTCGACAGCTAAGCATGCCCTTGCTTTCGTGGCATCACTCTCTTGCACCCCACCTGCATCTGTGCACCTTGCCCTCACTGTCTTGCACCCCACCCTCATTGCCACCCCACTGTATACATCAAATAGGCTTAGAGCCTTGGAATAGAACAGTAGTAGTATGGTCTAGGGCTGCCAAAGTTCAGTTCAATTTAGTTTGGCACCCTTTTGAGCCAAACCTGAACCTGAACCTAGTGTTCTCAGCCCAAACCTGAACCTGAATTGAACTAAACCTATATGAACTAGTTCTACTAGATTTAGTTCTGGTTCAGAACTGGTTCAAAACTAGTTCAAAACATAGACTTCAAATTAAAATTTCTCCCTTACTCAATGATTGTGGGTATATAGTACTTTCTAATCCTAATCTAATCCTAATCATTTTCTAACATTCTAATCCTATATTTCTTGCTAATCCTAATTATAATCCTTGCTAATCCTAATAATTCTATGTAATCCTTGCCAATTCTAATTCTAATTCTAATTCTTGTTAATTCTTATTTTCACTAATCCTAATCCTAATTTTGATGATATGTAAATCAGAATCTTGTTGCAAGTATCTTGATGAATGCTTGTAGTGACAGTCTACTGGAAGACTGTCTATGAATTATTTTCCCCAAGGACTACAAATCATTGCACAATGAGTCGTTCTATTTCTTCCCTTCTTATGCAAACTCTTTCTTATTTGATATTATCATCCCTGATCTGTCTCCATTTAACACCTTCTATTTTGTTACGCTCAGGCGTAGACCCGAGTGTCGAGGGGCGAGGGGACGTTAACGTCGCTATTCAGCTGACGTGGCAAGGGTTGATAGACGGGCAATCCGCTATCCTCAGCCTCAACGGTATGTCGTGAGCTGTTGACCTGGTCAATGTATGTTGTGACGTAGGGATGAGGGAGTCGCTATGGGGGAGCGACGACAAGGGGGACGAGGAGAACGCCTACTTGGTAGCAAGGCGAGGTCAAGGGGGGCCCAAGAGGAATCGATGATCAAGGTAGATTCGGGTAGGTCTAACTTGGGGAGTACATCGAGGGTATTGAGGGGTTTATATAGATGAGTCAAGAGAAATAAAGCGGAGCGTAAAAGAGATGACTCGACTATAGAATGCGATGGAATCGCGAAGAAGGGGAACAAGTCAGAGATAATGGTGGTAATACAACTGCGGATACTGCGAATGAGTCACGCTAAATAGGTAAGCGATGATAAGGAAAAGAAGGAGTAATAGAGTGGCTCAAGCGGGACTCGAACAGCAAGAGCAGTATCTGTAGGGAAACTAGCGTAAGAGCGAAGGGAAAAGAATAGGGGTGTACGCGAATCGTAACATTACCCCCCAGTTAAGGGTCAAGTCCATGATGAAGACTTTAGAAGTCACCGTAGCTGGAACCAGCGTCGTTGAAGTCTGCCTCTAGGGAGACGTAGGGATCCATGTCGGGGGAGGGGGAACGGGCGGGTCGTCTGACGACGGGTGATCGTCGAGCACGCGAGAACGGGAGACGACTAGGGGCCCTGTGATAAGATCCTTGAGAGGAGGATCCGGATGAGGATGAGGGAGGAAGGACGGGGGAACGACGAGGCCACGAGGGGCAAGAGAATCGTTGGTGGCCCGGGGCATGCTCTTTGCATTTGTTGCACTGGTAGCGAGGACAGTTGATACGGATATGTCCAACCGTATGGCAGTGGAAGCATTGAAGGGCGGCGTGGGGACGGGGGGATGGGACTCGTGGGTGGTCGAAGCGGGAGAGGACCTGTAGTTCGGTCTCGTTGAGGGGGGAGGATGACGCTGAGATGGGGGGAGACTCCGGTGCAGTGACGAAGGTGGATGGGGAGGGGTATCGTAGATGGGAGTCGACCTCGGCGACAAAGGCTAGCATGTCGCATTGATACATGGTCTGGACGATGTGGTTCTCCAGAGTTCTGAGGACATGGGCGAGGTGGGAGCGATACACGGCCGTTTCGGCAGAGGCAGTGGGGGCGGAGGTAGTGAGGAGGATACGTGACATAGAAAGGAAGGTTTTGTAGAGATGGGTAAAGGTGGAGTTCGGCTCCATGGTGTCCAGAAGGGCGCGAGAGAGGGGGAGGCGGCGCAGTTGGTAGACTGTGGCATCGACCAGATCTTGGTCGAGAGGGAAAGGGTGGGTGGGGAAGGACAGCGGGGGGTGGTTGACCGGGGCACGACGACTGGAGAGTCTGTCGATGAGGGGAACGGGGGAAGCGGGGGAGGACCAGGTGTATCTGGCCCAAACGTCGTCAGAGGGGACAGAGGGGGGAACGGGGGGTTCGTAGGCGGGGTCCAGCTGGTCCTGGGCGTTGGCGGTGGAAGACCAGCCGGTTTCGACAAAGTCGGAGGTGTTGTCAGAGGTGGGGGTGGTGGGGAAGGACATGATAGATGCGATGGTTTGGGGGGAGGAGAGGCCGTGACGTTGTTTATATCCATCTAGGATATCAGTGGAGTTCCGTAGGTTCCATTCGGGTTCCCAGGAATCTTCTTCGACGGAGTACCCTTTCCATCGGATCAGGTATTGCCGGGCCGTCGGGGACCCGCGGTGTTTGATGATCTTTTCGATCTCGTATTCTTCCTGGCCATCGATAAGGTCAGGTGGGGATGTCGGGAAGTTGGGGCCGTGTACGCGGTTTTCGCGATAGGGCGATAAGAGAGAGGCGTGGAAGACGGGGTGTATTTTCCAGGTACGGGGGAGGCGGAGTTTGTATGTCAAGGGGGATAGGACGTCGGTGACAGTGAAGGGGCCTTCGCGTTTTGATGCGAATTTGGGGTTGACAACAAGGCGTTTGAGGTTCCTGGCTTCTAGCCAGACTTGGTCGCCCTTGGCGAACGGGGTGAAGGATTTCTTGGAGCGAGCGGCCATAGTTTGTCTGGCGAGCTCGTGTGCAGCGAGGGCTTCATTGCGGGCCGCGGTGAGGGAGCGGAGACGCTCTTCGAGGGCGGGAATCTTCGACTGAGCGAAGATTTCGGGGAGTGCTTGTGGTTCATATCCCATCATGAGATAGAATGGGGATTGCCCTGTGACGGAGTGAGGGCAGTGGTTGTGGGCAAACTCGGCATGTGGGATTAGGTTGGGCCAGGAGGATGGGTTGCTCCCGCAGAAGATGCGGAGATATGTTTTGATCTCCTGGTTGACCCGTTCGGTTTCTCTGTCAGTTTGGGGGTGGTAAGCGGTGGAGAGGGCGAGGGAATATCCGAGGAGTCTGGAGAGCTCCTTGGCGAAGGTTGAGGCGAATTGGGGGCCACGATCGGAGATGATTTTGTCGTAAAGCCCGAAGCGGCGGTATACTGTGAGGAAGAAGAAATTGGTGATTCCTTCTGCGGTGATGGTTTTCTTGGTGGGGCAAAGAATCACCCCCTTAGTAAGCCCATGGTCTACTATGACCAGTAAGGAATCATAGCCGTCGGAGAGAGGGAGGTTGGTGATGAGGTCACAGGAGACCTGTTGGAAGGGGCGAGTGCAGGAGGATTTGATGGGGAGGAGGGGGGGGGAGGTGGGGTGTGTGTTTGCCTTGTTTTGTTGGCAAACTGCGCAGCCTTCGACGTACTTTCGGACGTATTGGGCAAGGCCGGGCCAGTAGAACTCGGAGGAGACGAGTTGGCGGGTTTTGAGGTAGCCAGGGTGGCCGGCAGTTTCGTGGTCGTGACACCGTTGTAGAACGGCACGACGGAGGGTCTCGTCGGCGGGGATGTAGGTGCGCCCCTGGAAGGTGAGGACGTCATTGTCCAAGCGCCAGTCGGCGACGCGTTTGCGGAAGGGGAGGGGGAGGGCGACTTCGGAGGAGCTGTCCGAGTCGGGGAGTAATTGAAGGAAATCCTGGACGACGGAGTCCCGTTTGGAGGCGTCCGAGATTCGCTCGGAGAGGGCAGTGTCAATAAGGTTGACAAAGAGGGATTGGGGAAGGAGAGTAACCCCTGAGTTATCATCTTCATCAGAGACGAGGTCTGGGTGGCGGGAGAGGGCATCGGGGCCGGCAAGGGATTTGCCGGGGATATGTGAGAGCTTTAGGTCGTAATCCGCGAGGTCGAGGAGCCAGCGGGCTTGACGACGATTGAGGTTTTGGGCCGAGCGGAAATATGTAAGATTTTTGTGGTCGGTGAAGACCTGGACGGGGTGAGGGGAGCCATGGAGGTATTGTCTCCAGGACCGAAGGGCACGGATGATCGCAAGGAGTTCGCGATCATAGATGTCGTAGTTTCTCTCAGCCGGACTGAAGGACTGAGAGATATAAGAGCAGGGGTGCCAATCACCATTGGTATCAGCTTGGAGGAGGATGCCACCGGATGCGTATTTGGAGGCGTCCGTGGCGATGGCGAAGGGGGCGGAGGTGTTGGGGAGCTGAAGGACCGGTTCCTTCATGAAGAGGTGTTTCAGCCGGGTGAAGGCTGCAGTGCAGAGGGGGGACCATTCCCAAGGGGTATCCTTCTTGGTTAGGTCTATGAGGGGGCAGGCGATGGAGGAGTAGTCCGGAATAAACCGGCGGTAGAAGTTGGCGAAGCCTAGGAACGATCGGATGTTCTTAAGCTTTTCTGGGGTGGGCCAGGATGCAATCCTGTCAAGCTTGACAGGGTCCATGGCGAGTTGACCGGGTTTCACGATCATTCCAAGGTAGTTGACTTTGGTCACCCCGAAGCGACACTTCTCAAGTTTGAGGTGCAGGTTGAGTTCCTGCATGCGTTGAAGAACGCGTTGGGTACGTTCGACGTGGAGTTCTTCCGTGGGGGAGTAGACTAGGAGGTCGTCCATGTAGACGACGAGCCAACCTTCGGCGATCATGTCTCTGAAAGAATCGTTCATGAATCGCTGGAAAGTTGCAGGGGAGTTGGTTAGTCCAAAGAACATAACCGTGGGTTCGAAGAGGCCTTTGTGGGTGACGAAGGCGGCCTTCCATTGATGTCCGTCTTTGATACGAATGTTGTTGTAGCCCCATCGGACGTCGAACTTAGTGAAAAGCTTGGCGTCTTTGAGTTTGTCGATGAGGTCCGAGATGAGGGGGAGGGGATAGGTGTCCCGAACGGTATGTTCATTCAGGTATTGGTAGTCTTGGCAAGGGCGAAGGCCGCCATCCTTCTTCTTGACAAAGAAGAACGGGGAGGCTTGGGGGGATTTGGAGGGACGGATTTTCCCAGCGGCGAGGTTCTCCTTGATGAACATTTCGGTAGCTTTTCGTTCATCGGGGGACAAGGGGTATACCTTTCCAATTTTGGGGGTGAAGGAGGTATCGAGATTGATCTTGTGGTCATAGGGGTGAGAGGGGGGAATGTGTTCGGTGGCCTCTTTGGAAAAGACTGAGGTGTAGTCAGCATACTCAGAGGGTAAGACCTGTTTGGGTTTGGTCTTTTCGGCGTTAGCGGCGAGTTCTGTGGAGGTGTTGACCTTGCCGATGAGGTGGGCAGGTTCCGAGATGACGAAGCGAGAGTCTCCACGAAAGACTCTGTTCACGGTGGCGTAGGGGATAGGGACGGTGTTGAATTCCTCGATGGACTCGTCCTTAAGGAAGCTGGGGAGGTGGCGGTGATCCGGGAAGACGTTGACATGCCGGATTTCGGGGGAGTCGTTAGGGAGTAAGGAGTGAAAGTAGGAGTCGTGCCGTTTGATGTCGGCTTAGTGGAGGGAATGAAGAAGTTTTGACTGGTCCGTGGATTCGGCGATGGAGATGGTCTGGTTAGACCAGTCGATGGAGGGGTTGGTGGCTTTAAGCCAGGGAAGCCCGAGGATGACGTTGCTTGTTCCACAGTTCATGACATAGAAGGTTACCTTATGTGCGAGACCTTCGATGTGGATAAAAAGTTCCGTGGAGAATTTGACTCCTCCTTGGACGGTGGGATCTTGAGTGACACTGCGGACGTTGAGGGGGCGGGGGAGGCGGGTGGTGGGGAGTTTGTGCTTTCACACGAAGTCCCAATCGATGCAGGAGATGTCGGCTCCGGAGTCGATTAGGGCGGGGGTGTCAACGACTTTAAGCGTGTGCGATGGAACGATGAGTTGAATGGGGAGTTTCATTGTTCCAGGCAAGGTAGATACTTTTACATGTGTATGCTTAGGGGAGGGGGAGGAGGAACCTTGCGTCGAACAAGGTCCTCCGTTTAAAAACCCGGGAGGGTGGTGGTTTTGTTCACTCTGAGCATCGAGTCGTCTACCTCTGTGACTTCTTCGATGCGGGAGGTGTGAGGGGTGGGAGGGGAGGAGTAGGTGGGGCAGGCCTTGGAATTGTGGCCTTTCTTTCGGCAGCGCAAGCAGCGGCCTTCTTTGAAGCAGCATTGTCGCTCTTCGTCAGTGAGTTTGGGGGGGCGAGGGGTGGTGACCGCGTCAACGTCCATGGCGTTGGGGTCTTTGGGGTGAGGGGTGGGGTTTGAGTAAGACCGGTATTAGGTTTTTGGGTTTTTGCCAGAGATGGCCTGGGCGCATTTCCATTGGGTTTGGAAGTGTATGGCTTTATCGTACCAAGAGTCGATAGTGGTGGGGGGAGTGTCCATAGCGAAGATTTGCTTCATGAGGGGGGCAGGGATGCCGTTGGCGAAGAAGTTGATGAGGACGTTCTCATCCTTGATGCCAGAGTTGGCGACATGGTTGCGGAAGTCTGCGATGTAGACGTTGAGGGCGGTGGCGAGGGGTTGACCTTTCGAGGTCGTGCAGTGGTGGGTGGACAACCAGTGGATGGCGTTGTCCGATACGTTGTGTCGTTCAAAGGAGACCTTGAACGCTTTTGTGAACTCGTCGAGAGTTCCGAAGGTGGCGGCTTCAATAGCCTTTCGCCGATAGGTATTGGCCCAGGTGAGTGCTGACCCTTTCTTCATGAAGGAGAGGGCGTAGGCGACTTTCTTCTGGTCGGTGTTGTAGACCTCCCCATTGACGATGAGGTAGGCCATGACTGAGTAGTACCAGGGCATGGCACGCTCGTAGGATCCATCGAAGTC
>JBBPML010000357.1:0-25143 GCA_038090275.1 Austroboletus novae-zelandiae | reverse complement strand
CAGAGGCTGGGTCGGAGCCTGAGATATGAGCGGTCTTTGTTGATCGCGCACTAGCTTACATAATTACAATTATTTCTAATGCTAAGTCGCCCAGCGGTGACACGTGACCAACACGTGACCAAAAGCGGAAAGCGAAAAGCGACAACTCTGAGCTCCCCTCATGCTGGCTTACATCGCATACCGTATTGCATTATTTGGCAAAGGAGACGGAGAGCGTGCGAGAGAAGAGTTCAATATGCTGTTTTATGATTGCGACGTGTTTGATATTGATATGTGCTTCATGTCTCTCATCAAGGTTCGTTTTTGACACTTACTGTGGCCTATCTGTCTGTGACCGTCCGATAGGCGATCGTGATATTTACATCAGGAAACCACCAAGAAGACATGGCGCGCGTCACTGATATAATTACACTCTGCCCAACGGTGTTGTTGTGCTACGTAACTCAGGTACAGTATCATCAGAACTGCTCTGTAGGATGGGTCTAACAATCTGTTACAGGCACACATGTATTCAATTGTTCGAAAAATGCACATGCAAAAGCGCGAATATAATATGGTACTCGAACTGTTTGATCATCCAGGCAGTCAGATGCCTCCTTGGTTTCCTCCTGATCTGCAATTAGAAACCATCTCGCTGGCAAGTCACATTTTCTTATCATGATGTCTGGGCTGCTCGCACGGTATCAAGATGTTTGGCTGGACAAGTGACACAGACGAACTGAGGTTCATATATTTCCAGCAAAGATGCGAGGCACTGTATGCTGTCCAGCTCCGAGAGGAAGCAATTGGCTTGTTCCTGGTAGCATTCAAAGAACTAGAGAAGCAATCAGAGACAAGGGTGGAAGTCAAGAAATGGATTCAGGGTGAGTGACGTTATTGTTGATGCGAAAAATATTTGTATCGAACCATGATCTGCGTACAGAATTCTCCCAGTGGTGCGGGCTCTCGACAGGGGCTGATACTCCAAAGCGTCCCGGTCACATTCAGAGATTCATCGAGTACCTCCGATTGTAATCTTGGATTTCGTGTGTTCTATGCTTAGTTGAAGTCTCTTCTACTCAGCTGTTTTTTTTCTCATATGCTCGGATGCGTTTGCTTGCCGTCTTACCCATGAATTATTGATAAATGTATGATTTGTTATACAACGACCTCCGCTTTCCATCCACCCTGGTATGCAAAACCATCAATGTGATGTGAGTGGCAACGATGCGAAATTTGGGTATTAAAAATATCAGCGGCTGTTGGAGCCCGAGCATCAGACCAGTGAATGATCCGTCACTAGTACAACAGTATACCGATTCCCGCCGTATTCGCCGACGTCGTTGCCAAGTGGTGCACTGGTTGTTGCAACGGCGGTCAGAAGTGGTAAACCATGTCGTGGCACGCGAGTCGAAGCCAAACTGAGTATTTTTCGCTGAATGGCGCGCAGGCCTTTATCACATACAACTTACTGTCCTTCGCTTTTCTTTCAATGCATTGCAAGAGGATTCAACGTACTCGCTCAAATGAAATGAGTAGAAAATCGCGGCACCGCTGGCATTCGGAGATATGTGCTAGGTGAGTCTGAATGATCTTTTACTGCTTCTGTAGTACCTGCTAGAGATAACTGTCGTAAGTTAGCAGCGAAGAAGACAAATGTTTTTCATGGGCCCTGATAAGCATCGGGCTCTGAACTGGTTCACAGCGTGACCCGAAGGGCCAAATTTGTGTCACAATCCGACGGATTGAGTGACAGCACTTTATTGCTGAATGCACAGCCAACACAAGCCACTGAGCGTGCCTGCGGAGTTGATCGTGACATCGGACTGTCAGGCTCATGTTTGGCGAACTCGTTTCCGATTGATCGGTACTACTTTCAGAGAAGAATTTGGGATGAGATGGGTCATGCTTTTTCTTCGGGTACGTGTGACCGAAATTTGCAGAGGACAGCCAATCAGATCTTCCGAAGCTCTAGCTAGGTTGGTATCGAGCTACGACTTACAAGGCTTGGAATCGGCAAACTCCTCGGATTTTCCTATGCGAAGAATTACGAGATGGGTGCCTGGCATTGCTTGTCGTCTAGCAGATATGAAAGCGACCTACTTCCGCCACGTCACTTTCCCAACGTGTACTTATATGTAAGGAGTACAATTCGTCCGCCCGGGTTGTCATTATTATGTATTTCGTTGTTTGGTTTGCCCTTATGTGGTTCGAGTCGAAGTTTTCCTATCCCATCGTTCCGATACCGTAGCGATTGTCTCGTACTTTTCACAGCCCTCGACGTTCTGTGGTGTTTGAGCGTATATCATAGGGCGAGGGCGACAAATAGTGAGTGTCATCCGACGGTTCGTATCAGGCTTATTGATGGCATCTATCATCGCCGATTCATCGGAGACTCACTGCCTCGCCAGTTTATACACCTATAATAAGTGGCCGTTACATCGTGCATTCAGGAAGATTCAATCCTCTTGTCTCAATGGCGTCTCCGATATTATATCTTCTTGAGGACGTTTCGAATGTTACTTATTTCATTGCAGCTATTGTCATTGCCAGTCTTCTTGCCACGAAGATTTGGCGGTCTGAGGTAGGTGACATTGCAACACGATACTGTGCCCTAACTTTGGTATAGCTAGATGAGATTCCTACTGTGGGGCCAAAAAGCCGACTTACATCATGGTGGACTGGTTTTAGTTTTTCCGAACGTGGTCTCGATGTCGTTCGAGAGGGCTACGCAAAGGCAAGTTCGTTACATCACATTTGTGGTGGCCTGGATTTACAGTTATTATAGTATAAACACAGGCCATTCAAGATTGCCGATAAGTTCCTCTGGATTGTTGTGGTAACCAATCGCGAACATGTCAAAGAACTTGCAAATGCCGGTCAAGATACGTTATCTCTCAAAGAAGCTGCCAGAGTGGTTAGTAATGCATCCTTCCTTTAAATGCTAATAATAATGTTTGTTAACAGCGCTTCTCTGGCAATTACACGATCGGGAAAAAGCTTTTTGACGATGATTACCATGTTCCGATCATCCTTTCGCAGTTCTCTCGCAATATTGGAACAATGTTTCCTGATATCAGGGAAGAGGTTATCACTGCGTTCGATGAGACTCTGAATCTGAAAGGCGATGGTGGGTCATTGACATCCTGCAGTACTCATCGGTTAACTAAATTCGGAGTATGCAGAATGGAAGAGCGTGCCAATGTTGAGCATAATTCAAAAAGTCGCTTTCAGGACCAGCAATAGATTCTTTGTTGGTCTTCCTCTGTGTAAGCGAGCTTTCTCCATCCAATTCACTTCTCAGTTCGTCTGTTCTAGGCCGTGATCCTGATTGGATGAATCTAAACATGCAAAATCTTCTCGATATCGTCAATGGGACTAAATTTCTTCAACGCTTTCCGCGGTCTTTGGAGCCGTACGAGTTTTCCCACTCTCGTTCACATTGGTCTCCAGTATTCTTGATAGGCTTCTTTCTATTTTCATGCCAACTGCTTCCCAAGCTGCAGAACGTGGCATGAAGTTTCTCGCTCCAATTATCGCAGAAAGACAGACGTACCTCGACGAATATGGGGATAAATGGGCTGACAAGCC
Organism: Austroboletus novae-zelandiae; assembly: GCA_038090275.1. Lineage (NCBI taxonomy): Eukaryota > Fungi > Basidiomycota > Agaricomycetes > Boletales > Boletaceae > Austroboletus > Austroboletus novae-zelandiae. The sequence goes on along the minus strand of JBBPML010000357.1, from coordinate 21,573 downwards.
TGTTGGTCTAATTAATGAGCCATTGTTACTAATAGAACTCACGTTAGTTTGACAGAACGACTTCCTTTCCTGGTTGATGGATGAGGCAAAGGGTGAAGAGCGTACAGCAAAATGCCTGACAGCTCGTGTTTTAACCATCATTTTTGCTTCCGTCCATGTGAGCTTCGATTACTCTTGGAATGACTAACCTAGACTTAAACGGCTATTCTAGTCAAGTGCCAACGTACGTGGGATGACATATCTCACAAACACTTATGAATTTGTATTTTTCTAGAGTTCCACACATGCATTATTCTTCCTTGCGGCCAACCCTCAATACATTCGACCTCTTCGAGAAGAGGTAGAAGACGTGATTCGGCAGGAAGGTTGGTCAAAGGCGGCATTAACCAAGATGCACAAGATAGATAGTTTCTTGAAAGAGAGCCAGCGCGTAAAAGGAGGAGTGGGCGAGTCACCCCATGCTCATGTATGGATCAACTCTGACAGTTAGCGATCAGATGGTGTGCAGCGCAAGGCAATGAAGGACTTCACCTTCTCGGACGGCACCTTTATCCCAAAGGGGACGACACTCTGTGTGCCCACTAAGTTTTTCCACCTCAGTGACGAGCTTTACGAAAATGCGGGCATGCTTGATCCATTTCGGTTCTCCGAGATGCGCGAACCGGAAGGCGAGAGAACAAAACACCAGTTAGTTTCTATCAACTCAGAGTATCTGTCCTTTGGACTCGGTAAACAAGCATGGTATGTGCTCGCTTTCCTTTTCTCTTGGGGTTTGCTAAACCAAAGAGACTGTTGCTAGTCCGGGTCGGTTCTTTGCTGCGAACGTGATGAAACTCATATTAGTCCACGTCCTCCTGTCGTACGATGTGAAGCTGGAAGACGGTGCACCGCTTCCAGAGTGCGTCCGCGTTGTACATTCGATTAAGGTTGAACCTTCTGCCAAAATTGTATTCAGAAGGAGGAGTTAGAATGGACTGGATCTTTCTCGTACTGCACATGTTGGTATCGGCACTTGTACTAGGATTCTGTATGTTTACTGAGATGGATGTCGTTCCCGGAACTGTATTTTCTTTTCGATGTCCTACCCTTGTCGTGGTCGGACGCATCCACGCGCCCAGGTCGCGTTGAAGACTCGTTCCTAAACTTAACCACAGGTCCCTCCTGAGGGCGCGGAAATAATGGCACGAGCTTTGAAACATGACAAGCCTAGCGCTCTTGAGAAAGTTATTCGAGACTAACGTGGTGGCGTACGAAGTTAGTGGAGAGCTTTGGCCCTCTTTGAGATGCACTAAGTACTCTCTGCACGAGAGCTGTTCCACTCGAGTCCCTTCTCGGAGTGTCGTCATTGACGTGACGAGGCAGTTTCTGTCTTAGGCCTCGGCGTTGTCATCAAGAGCATTGCTTGCGCCATCGTCGTTATTGTCGAAGTGGTGGCTGGGGAGGTGTCTGACCGAGTTTGGGGGTGGGAGACGCAACGTCATGCATGTTGAGGACTTGATGTAGCTAGCTAATCATGACGCACCATCTCGTCGTCAGCTGCTTCAGGAACTTGACCCCTTCTGCACCCTTCTCGGCTCGCGTCCGTCTCGCGATCCTGGGTATGACCGCTCTGCGCGCTAACGAGATGGAAATTGACGTCCATGAACTCGATGGTGTGGACGACGAAGAGACGATTCAGCGATGCGCTCCCCTTCCGACCCTCGTCGCTGAGTGAATAAATAAAACGGTCAAGGGGACTCTCCCTCGTCGTCGTCGTGTCGCTGAGACGGTGGGTGCGACGTATGCCCGCCGCCTTAGGAGGCGAGTGAGAAGGTAAGTGGTACGATCTGGATAAAGTGAGCAGGGACGTACCGGTGCACCGTAGCTGTCGTCGTCGTCGCTGTGGTACTGGGTGTACTGTTGCGTGCCCGTGCCCACGACGGCGTCGCCGCCGATGTGATGGGCATATTATGCCATGGCTGGCATTCCCTTAGGGTGTGTCTGAGGGAGGTGTGGGGAACACACCACATGGCTCGCGGGGTTCGAACTTACAACTTGCGGTTTTACCCACGAGTATGGTTACCGCTAGCCAGCCAATGAATTCGTACGCTGTCCCTAATGTTGAATCCACCCCGGCGGGTTGGTTTCATTATCAATCGCCGAGCAGATAATGCGATCACCGGGCTCCAAAAGGTGATGTGGTGTTGTTCTGGCATCCGTTATAAGCGCAACGTTGACCATTGTTCTCAGCACCAGGCGGTACATTTGTGTTTATGAGACGCGATCTCAGGAGTCAGAATTATAAATGAGCGACCCCCACAGGTGATTCCCCTCACCGCTCGCGCGACTATGACTATTGAGGTGGGACTATGAAACAGTGTGGAATCTCTCGAGATAACAGGATAGATTCTGTGTTTCCAAAGAGAACTCCCTTATTACATGTCGCTCGTCTGTACTCACGGGCATAGGGCATAGGGCGTAGTAAGTGTTTCGCATCCATCATATCTCATACATCGTTTTCACCTTTGTGTTACATACTGTCCGAGTCCGATTATCCGACTAGATCTCATTACAGACTACGCGGACTGCAAACAAGAGCTCTGTTCAAAACATTCACAGTAGTGACGGCCACAACCCCAGCCTGGAGTGTCGTTGCTTCGATCGATGAATCACTCTTCTGATCTTCGTAGTTCCACACTCACACGAAGAGCGGCGCCGTCCTATCCGAGCGAAATAGCGGTATGCATTCTACTTCCACTACCATCATGATCTAGTGATGTACAACTCGTCGCCTTGGAAATTGTTCAATACATTGCGAGATTTGCGAGATGGTATACTTTTCTTGCTTCAAGTTTCAGAGCAAATGGTTGATAATATGATGCGCCGGCAATCAGGATGGGCGATTTAAATACTCCAAGTGTGACAGTATCATCCTGGACTCTGAAATTTACCACCGCATCCCTTTCGTGCCCTATGTCTGATCTGGAGGTTATCCAGTTGAATGACTATGCATCCCGTAGGGTCATTTGTGCTTCTTGCCAAACCACCGAGCTCATAGAAGATTATCATAGTCATTTATGTTACTCTCGTTCTGTACGATTACGGTGGGGCACATTTCTCTGTCTGACTAACACGACTATTCAAACCCATCTTCCTGCAGTTCTCACTCTATCAAGAGAAGTATGTTAGTTTTTCATTCGCCCTCTCCGCGTCCTTCTTGTGCATGGCTCTGAGCTGATGGGATCCCGAGATTGACTATGTTTGGGTATGAAAACTGCTGGAATGATAAAGACATTGCTGATAGCATCGCAGTGCAAACCCTGGAGTTCGGTCTCCACAATGTACCTTCTGGTTCGTACGATCGAGAAAAATTTCCAAGCTGGTTACATGAAGAGTTGATGGTTTATAGGTGCGCTACGTTGGTATTGGCTTTGCCATGTAAGTTTGCCATTGTCACGAAGTGCGTAGCAGTTGGCGGCTAAGAATGAACTTCTCGAGAATCAATGCATTCTGTATGTTTGGATTGAATAGCTTTCAAGTGACTTGACTGACTACATATGTTCGCAGCGGGCACTACATTTGTCTCAGGTCCACAGACAGTATGTTCTTTTTCGGCTGGTTTGAAAATGAAATATGTATCTTCTCCAGTTGTATGCATTTGAAATTATATGTCGAAGTCCACTATAAATGTTCACAGGTGTACGTGCATCAATTCACTGTCTTTCGGAATATAATTGTAATGCATGGATATCCAGGCATCGCAATATTTTGCCTCTCATCTGTCTCATATTTTTTATTTATTGCTATTTCCGATGGTGAGTAATAGTATCTCTTCACTTTAATTTGGTCCGACATGCTTTCAATTGTAGTGATCATGATACTACGGGTGTACGCAATGTGGAATAGATCCAAATCTATCTACTACATCCTCCTAGTTGTGTACCTGATACAGCTTGTTGTATCCGGAGTTTTGATAGGGATTTATATCCACCTTAACGTGCGTCTCTTGGGTATGTTTCGAGTTTGCTATCGCAATCAAATATAAGTGACATTTTACTCCATGCAGCTTCTCCATTCACGGTTTCCCGTATCTTAAATTTCTCGATTTGTGAAGGTGCATTCGTGAACATCCAACCGATGGCCACTGTATATATCGGCATCGCACGGTTATTTCTTGCCTCAGCGCTCCTCCTTCTGGCTATCACGCAAACCTTAAGGCAATCGATCGGGATGTACAGAGCAACGAAGCACTGGCAGTCCAATAGATACATTCAATTGCTCACGAGAGATGGTGTCATTTATTTCATCTTGTATGTCCTTCTCCTCTCTTTAATGTCGACCATCATCACGCACCTTTGTTTAAAAAAAAAACTAGGAATGTCTTCACCATTATAATAGGTTTGGTAACAACCTCAAATTTTAACGGCATTATGGTTCTTTTCATATACTGCCTTGGTTGTGCAGCTGCATGCATTATGATGCCTCGGTTCGTCATCGATGTAAGGGAGCTATATGAATGTGAGGTCCGTGGTCGCTGGAAGGACCTCGACAGTGGATTCGGTGTGTCGCCACAACCATTTTCCAGTCAACTCGCCACCGTTTCTGCCATAGAATTCAAAGATGCCCTTGACCAGAGCCAACCTATGGAGGAGAACGTAGACGAAGGGGACAGTGCTCAACCTAGAGAGGTACATGGGGGAGGTAACATGACCTCAGGCAAAAGCGAATCCGTAAACAGAGACGAGGTGGATGTGGAGGCACGAGCATCGATCATGGGTCGTATTATGGAAGTTGGTCCATCGAAGGCAGTCTTGGACGACAGCCGATACACATAGGCCAACTTACTATCATGCATATGCTGCCTTCTTCTTTTCCTGTATTCTTGCATAATGGGTGTTCGACTGGAAGCATGCTTCAAATTTGCAAATCGAATCAACGCTACTATTGATTTACATGCTTTTGTTCCCGACTCTGGGAGACTTAGGTAAGCATGCACAGGAGTGGTCGATTCATCATCGCACGTGACTTTTTGGACGCTCCCATTTGTCATCAGACGACTTCGCAAGTCTGGTCGCTCTAGACGGGTCCGCAGCTGCTCAGCCCAAGGCAACACGACGGCGGAGTACTCACCCGCTGGCCGACTCTCGCCACTGCTACCTGGGAATGGAAGGACTCTGTCCGCGTGTACGACAGTCATAACGACAACTTTCTGGTCGACTTCGGCATCGAAGCTGCCTCGTATTTCAAATAAACGCTTGCTTGGAGCAGTGACAACGGGCGCGCCTCTTTACCTTGTCGAGAAACGGCAACATTTACTGTCTTGACGTGCCCACTGGCACGACGCTCTCACGATGGTCCATCCACGACGGTGGCAATCCAAAGTGCATGTCATTGGCGAGTAACGACAAATTTATTGCAGCCTCTGATGGTTCCTCAGTCTCGTTTTGCTATACTACAACGAATGGGCAAGTTGGGTTTGTCCCTCATCGTGAACCCCCTGTTTGGTCTATGGTGATCTTGGCCAAATTCGTTCCTGGATTGAGTGGAAGCCATATAATCTCCCATCGCAATCTACGCGATTTCCTTCCCTCTGCATACCTTGATATTGTATGTTAAAACCCCGTAGCGCTCGGAGGCTTCCTAACTCGAAAAAAAACCTCGGCACGTTTGTTTGTGTAAGTACATATGTCGGCACTTAATTATATTTCGTGCTTGCTGCGATGTTAACCTTGAATTGTAACAGTTGATCCACACCGCACTGGAATCATTTCGAAGGGACAAGCCATTGGAGGTGATTGGCATCATATCACGAGAATTTTTAACGTCATCACGTGCTTATTACTTGCGCCTTTCACAGGACGCGTCTCCGACAATGGAACTTGGCAATCAAGGACACTTTAAAGGCGCTTCTTTCTTCCTCCTTTCCTGCTCCCTGTGAACTCAGTCTCTTTTCATTCGACCAACGTGTTGACATACACATGCTGCAATAAGCATAGTTCGATTTGGTCGAGGAGACATCAAAGGTGCAAAAAATGTTCAATCGGCTGTTTCACAGGTACAACGTCGATGACAAATATATCATAAGTTCGGATATGCGTACTGATGTGCCATGGCTTTGGTCATGTTTACTACAGAAGGTGTCCCCGAGCTGATCAAGGTTTGTCCAAAGAAAGCTGTGGCATCCGAGTAGCAAGCTATCCAGGTATAATATTAGAGGTCTTCATAGAGTGTCTGACGAGCCTCGCTCCTTTCAACGTGTATATGCGTTTGATGGCGGGAAATGTATACCTAGTTAGACGGGAGTATGACAAGGTGCACGAACCGCTCGCTGAATTGCGGGACTCCCCAGTTTTCCAAACAATCCGCAACTCGAGTGTATTTCATTGTTAAACCTAGATCGCCGTTCGACGTCCTCATGCGATCTCAAGATGTTTGGGCAGTCATTTGACTCGGACGCGTTTCGGTTTATGCTTTATTAGTAGCGGTGCGAGGTTTTGTGTGCGCTATGCCGTTGGAAAGAAGCAGCGCAACCACTTAACATAGTATCAAAAGATGTCGAGCAGCAATTTGACGCCAGAGAAGAAGTCAAGGATTGGTTACAAGGTGAGTCTTGATGAGGCTGTTCGCAGGTTCGAGTGTGTCGTCGAGCAATGAGCGCACACTCTAAGACTTCACACGACGCTGGCTCATATAGTAGTCATGTTGGGGGGTTACAATGCGAACGCATGGTGCCTGTGTTATTATAAGCTGAGGAAAGAAGTGCTATAGCTACTTCTCCGCCGCGAGCATCGGACAGTTACCCACACTTCATGTCAAAAAGCATACTTAACTCACACGAGGTGCAGGCTTGGAGCACGTGCTCAGTAATAGCCTTTGTCGGGAAATGGCAAGTGTCCTCGTGTTCAATCAACTCGGAGGCCAAAATGGCCGAATGTATATACATGAGTACTTATGTCGATACTTGGCTGTAAGTAAGTAGGTAAACGCCCGCGTGCGGCGCCTCAGTCCGACGGGACGCAACCCTTTTCCTTTTTTAGTCTTAAGTTCCTCCCTTCCCACGGTTTTCTTGGAAGAAATTGTCGGGACAAGCAGCCGAAGGAAACTCAAGCTCACTGTCTGCTTCAGACCTACTGTATGTAAGTGTGATAGCAACTAGAATGTTCGTACTAATCGCGTGTCATTCTTTTCTCTTCAATGTTCTAGTTGACGTCTGCTGTTCGCCCACCTCATACTAAAAACGGTGGTTCTGGAATCCGTGTATTGGAACGCCGTTCTAGGATAGGCATGGCTTTAAAGCCTTAAACGCGACTTATTCCCGAATCCATTCGACTGGTCCGGAGATGGGTGTTCAAACGACATCATGCCTGCTTCTAGCTCGGAACACTTCCGAAATGACACCTTATTATGGCACCAGGATTGAAGCACCCTCTCTCGTTAACCACTTCCGACGGAACGCGCCAGTGTTCATCTTCCTATGGAAACAATATGTCTAGACCACCAGCCATATGTATAATCCCCGCCTTATGCATACGTTATGCCACTTGTCTCACGTTAGGGGTGCGATGGCCGGATATTTACCATAACGCCATGCTCCGATGGGTCCAGGCTATTCCCATCGACCACTTCCTTGAGACCACTCATCGAAGTGTGGCGCTATGATCATTTCGGTCACTGATATTTACACCCCGGATAAGCGTTCCGACGGTACACCTCGTTCATAGCAGGCATGCGGGCTTATTTATTCTAACTAGATCGCACCACTAAAGACACAATCCCCTCGTTCCGATGGCTTCTGCGACGCTACTTCTTCCCTCGAATGTCGCTTGTATAATAACAGGCGCCATAGCTGCTAGCCTCATCGCTGTAAGAGTCTTTCGGCGATCCGACGTATGTGATATCATAATATGGTGTTCGTTTCTTAACCTCAGCTTAGCTTGATGTGTTTCCCACCGTGGGATGTAACAGCTGGCTTGGATCATGGTGGGCTGGATTCAAGTTCTCGGAAAATGCTCTAGATGTCATCCGAGAAGGATACGCAAAGGCAAGGGCGATATGTCGCTTGTTACGAAACCTTGTCTCACTGATAGCTATTAGCACAAAGGAAGGCCATTCAAGATTGCTTGCTATTACCGCTGGTTGGTAATCACAAGCAATCGTAACCACATGGAAGAGCTGCAAAGATCCACAGAAAATGAGTTTTCTTTCCATGAAGCCATCAGAGAGGTAGGTTCCGTTCTGGAATTTCTGTTGAAAATGAAAAAAAAAATGCTCATGAGAATGTTTACTGAAGCGAATGTCTGGTGATTCCATGATTGGAAAAGAGAACCTGACGAACCCTTATCACGTTTCGATTGTCCGTTCTCAACTATCCCGCAATATTGGATTGTTCTTTCCTGAGATCAGAGACGAGATCGCCACCACTTTTGATGAGGTTCTCAGTCTAACACCTGATGGTGAGGTGGCACTTCTCTAATACTATATATTCTTGCTCAAACTGAAACCACGCAGAATGGAAGAGCATGACGGTATTAAACACAATTCAAAAAGTCGTTTTCAGGACGAGCAACAGACTATATGTCGGACTTCCTTTATGTATGCAAATATCTCTACTGGTGTCAGCATGGTTTTTCAGTTCGTTTTATTTTAGGTCGTGATCCCGGTTGGATGGATTTTACCATCCAAAATGCCGCCGACACTATTAATGGGAATGTGTTTCTTATGCGCTTTCCTTTGTTTTTTCAATCGTAGGTTCTTGGTTCTTCCAAGTCTTCCATATCTGAATTATGCATACTAGATTCGCCTCTCTTTTCATTCCCAACGTTACTCATGCGGTGGAGGATGGTATGAAGTTTCTCCGTCCAGTCATCGCAGACAGACAGAGACACCTTGATGAGTTCGGGGATAACTGGAGTGAAAAGCCTGTTTGTTGGTTTCATTATGTTCCCGTATCCGGCTCATCGTTGGTCTGGCAGAACGACTTTCTTTCCTGGTTGATGGACGCGGCAGAGGGTGAAGAACGTACAGCGAAACGCTTGACGGCCCGCGTGATATTCCTCAATTTCGCTTCTGTTCATGTAAGCCCTGGATGCCTTTCAGTAAAAGGTTGACTCCATGTTGAGACCTTCTTGTAGAACGTTTCCCAGGTACGTTTGATCGCCGTCTACTCGAATCGTATTAGCCTTAAAGTGAATTCCAGAGTTTTTCTCATGTGTTACTCTATCTTGCTGCGAACCCTCAACATATGCAACCGCTTCGTGAAGAGGTAGAGGCTGCTGTTGAGGAGGGAGGTTGGTCAAAGGCAGCATTAGCCAGGATGCACAAGATCGATAGCTTGCTGAGGGAGACTCAACGTCTGAAGGGAACTGGATCAGGCAAGTTATACAATTTGTATTCTGTGCAGCAGCAAACTCATCTTGCGCTAACAGAGAGTTTGGGGCGCATAGCGATGAAGAATTATACGTTCGCCGATGGAACGTTTATACCAAAAGGGACGATGATCTCCGCCCCCTCTGGATGTATCCACCTCGACGAGGAGTTTTACGAAAATGCGAGCCTGTTCGATCCATTCCGGTTTGTCAGAGCGCGGGATGGAGAGGGCGAGATCTCGAACCGCCAATATGTTTCGACCAGCCTGGAGTATCTGCCGTTTGGACACGGCAAACACGCATGGTGCGCGTTTGGTTTTCATTTCTTCGCGAACTACTTGACCGACATGCATCAGTCCTGGTCGCTTCTTTTCTGCTGCCATTATGAAAGCAATGCTGGCACACATTGTGCTGTCGTACGACATAAAATTGGAGGATGGTGCGATTGTTCCAGATGAGATCCACGTTGGCACCACAGTCAGTGTCGGCTCCGACGCCGTGGTTATGTTTAGAAAGAGATGCTAGGGTGATTGTTCGTTGGGTGGAAACTATCCATTATGGATGTGCAATCAAAAAAAGTACGTGGGACCTCATTACTGTCTGATAGAATTCAATTATTTTATCCACCCTACCCTCTGGTCAACGATGCGCTCTCCACATTAACTTGCCAAATCGTGGTCCCACGTATATCAAAGAGATGAGAAATGATGAACGTCTACTGCGTCCCTGTTTCCTGGGTGCTCGTGGATTTATCATCAAGGCGGCTGTCAGGATTCAGGCCCCAGGCCTCGAGAACGAGCTCGTATCATCCCATCTCAAAATCGCTGCCTTGAGATTCTTGCTGGCAGACCGGAGCACTTCATCCCTACGAAATTGGCTATATATATTTTCAAAGTAAACGCATAGACGGACCAGTCCATTCGTCGTTATTTGATAATATCTAGTATCACACCACCTTAGTGTATGCGAGGGACTCGAGAGAGGCATAATCGTCAAGGAACTGGCAACGTTGCAAGACTTAGTACGTATGGGCCAGAGGATTCTACCATCACCTGTGTCCTTGGGCTTCTCTGCGGCGAATAACTACTATACTACGTCGACTCCAAAGTCACAGCACTAATGTGAGAGCAGGCATCAGTAGACGAAATTTAGTGAAAGCATATGCAGCACAGGCGCATCGTGTCACCCTGCTAATAAAAGGGGATAGAACGTCCGACGTACGGTCCAACGGCTTCTACTTGAGGCACCGTTCCGTCAATGACCGAGTCGGTGACAGATCGCTAATCAGCCACCAGTCGGCTACTCAGAATGATCCCCAAGTAAAGTAACGTTTCCGACAATCGCACTCTTCTCTGCGGCCATCTGACAGCTATATGGAAAAAACGCGGTGCAAAGGCCCTGGCATACGTACACTGTACTGTCTCGAGGTAGATAGGAGAAAAAAAGAGTGATGATTTACTCAATCGTTCTAGTGTTAGGCTCGCCAATACTTATATTGATCATATCAGTGTCTCACAGGTGAGGGTATCGAGATACTGGTTACAGCTCCACAAGATGCAGATCATGCAAACCAAACCTATTCGGGTTGACATGTGAGGCGACTTCATCATTTCTATTTCGGACCTCTAATCACACAGCACTGCCGGCTGCTCCTTTGTTACCGTGCGGAGCTATATATGCCTGTCGAATAATACCGCAGATAGATCCCGTCCCTTTCCCTTCGATGGCTTTTCTGTCCCCAGATTTTCCTCTCCCCGGCGTCAATATCTCATATCTTATAGCGGGCGTTGTTGCCATCGGCCTTGTCACCGCAAAGGTCAGAAGCTGGCGGTCCGACGTATGTGATATTCAATGTGCGATATGGCGCTCGCCTCCTAACTGTCACGTTAGCTCGATGCGTTCCCCACTGTGGGGTCCAACGGCTGGGTCGGATCATGGTGGGCTAATTTCAAGTTTTCGGAAAATGCCCTTGACATCCTTCGAGAAGGCTACGCAAAGGTGAGGAGAAGGTAGCGCATTTCGAAGGTCCTTGGCATGCTTACCATTATTTTTAGTACAAGGGCAGGCCATTCAAAATTGCCTATCGGTACCGCTGGTTGGTTATCATTTCCGGGCGCGATCATCTGGAAGAACTACAGAGAGCTCCAGAAGACCTATTTTCTTTTCACGAGGCCATCAGAGCGGTGACTTCATTCTCCTTTACGGAGAAGCTTACGCCAATATTCGCTAACAGCGCGTGTCCGGTGATTGTATGATAGGGAAAGAGAACATGACTAACCCTTATCATGTTCCGATTATTCGCTCTCAGCTCTCCCGCAATGTTGGGTCGTTGTGTCCTGAAATAAGGGATGAGGTCGTCAATGCCTTTGACGAGGTTTTGGATTTAACACGTGAAGGTGATTCGTCGATATTTCTAGGTATACATCGTTTCCTCAATTTGAAAACATAACATAAAGAATGGAAGAGTGTACCAGCATTGAACATTATCCAAAGGGTTGTCTTTAGGACGAGTAACAGAATATATGTCGGTCTTTCTTTGTGTGAGCAAGTTTCTTACTCTCAGTCTCCATCGTTTCTCAGATATTTGGTTCCAGGCCGTGACCTTGACTGGATGGATTTCAACATCCTAAATACTATTAACGTATCTATCGGAGGTAAATTTCTTCATCACTTTCCTGTGTTTCTGGAACCGTAAGCTATTCCCGGTTTTCTGTATCCTCACTATCCTGATTTCCGGGTAGCTTTGTTTCGCTTTTCATCCCAAATGTTATGCAAGCCACCGAGCGCGGTGTGAAAATTCTGGGTCCAATCATCGCAGAAAGACAAGAATGTCTGGACAGATACGGGGATAAGTGGGTTGATAAGCCTGTTTGTTGGTTTCTTTTATTATGGTGGTTCGGCTTACCAGTAGTCTGACAGAACGACATCCTCTCTTGGTTGATGGACGCAGCAGAAGCCGAGGAGCGCACGGCACGGCGCCTGACGAGACGTATGATGTTTATTAATTTTGCTTCTATCCATGTAAGCTCCCACTACTCTTGGCTGGTAACTAATGCATGAGACGACGCTGCTGTAGTCAATCTCCCAGGTGCGTCTGTTCAATGCCTACTTCCTACATGAGCCTATGGATAATTACAGGCTTTCACTCACGCACTAATTTTCCTTGCGGAGAACCCTCAATATATGCAACCGCTTCGCGAAGAGGCACGCGCTGCCGTGCAGCAGGATGGCTGGACGAAGGCAGGACTAGGCAAGATGCGCAAGATCGATAGTTTGCTAAAGGAGACACAGCGCATAAAAAGCACTGTATCAGGTAAGCCTCCGGCTGTATTGTACGGAATAAACACTCACTGCAAACGATCAGAGAGTCTGATGCGCCAAACAATGAAGGACTATACGTTCTCTGATGGAACGCTTATTCCAAAAGGGACGTTGGTCTCTGCACCCTCCGGGTTTATTCATCTTGATGAAGAGCATTACAAAAATGCGTGTGTGTTCGACCCCTTTCGATTCTCCGACATGCGGGAAGAAAGTGAGGGCGCAAAGCACCAATACGTTTCGACTAGTCTGGAATTCCTGTCGTTCGGACATGGTAGGCATGTGTGGTATGCAATCGCTTTCCCTTTTTCTACGGGACCACTTGACGATTTTGTGCTACATAGTCCCGGTCGGTTCCTTGCTGCGAACGTGATGAAAACCATGCTGGCACATATCGTGCTGTCTTATGATATGAAATTGGAGGATAGTGCTACCGTTCCAAAGGACATCTGTTTCGGTACTGCAGCCTCTGTCGACCCCAGCGTTAGGATCATGTTTAGAAAAAGAATTTAGGACCAACCGTATTTTTTTTTGTAGCGTCCCGTTTGATGCATGAGAAGTTGAAACGTAAATTTGGTGATTGGTCGGTTCTCATGCGTGGCACAGCCACCACGGATGGATCCGGAACTGTTGGAAGGTTCCCACAAGTATCCTACAGACTCTAGCCGTTCTTTTGCTCCTCGACCAACATGCGCATCGTGTCCTCCGTCCTCCGCGCACGCCCCACCACCGCCCTCCGCCGCGCTGCGCCCGCTCTCCCCACCAGAGTCCGGTTCTCCTCGTCGGACGCACACAGCCAAGAGTCATTTGAGGCTTTTTCGGACCGCTACGTCGCTTTTTTCCAAGGCGCTGAAGACCTGTTCGAGGTGCAACGGGGCCTGAACAACTGCTTTGCGCACGATCTCGTTCCCTCTTCTAATGTAATCGAGGCTGCCGTCCGCGCTGCGCGTCGCGTGAACGACTATGCGACCGCCGTGCGTATATTCGAGGGTGTTAAGGAGAAGGTGGAAAACAAGCAACAGTACCAGGCGTACTTGGACGAGCTCAAGCCCCTTCGGGAGGAGTTGGGTACGTCGTCTCGTCCTTGACTCGTTTTTAGGCTGATGTTGAACCGTTGCTAGGTATCCAAACAAAAGAAGAACTATATTCGTCATGAGCATTGGATAGATGGACGCGTCGAGTGAGTGTTTGGTTCTTGTTTTCTTTTGTAGTGTGATGGATGCTGAAGCCCAAGTATAGTAGATGCTGTTGTTGGACAGTTTTGTGGTACACTTGCCCCATTTAATTCCAGACGTGGTGGCACGCCACTTTGTTTTCTATATTTACTGAGAGTGAACGGGCGTGAGCTGAACGCCCTACCTCTCGGTCGATCTCCAGGTTTTTGTATTCCCTGGTGCCATCGACATGTCCTGGTAGATCATCCCTGCACGCTATGTTCACTTTTAAAGGAGCACGCAATCGCTCGTGAGACGTCGTGTGGCAGCCTCGGAAGGGAATTTCCGCCAAGCGCAATGATAAGCTTCATGCCGGGCCACGGTGGAGATAGAAGCTATGCCCCCAAAATCAATCTCCGTCCCAGGATGTGTTTATCGTCCTTCAGAATTGGACAGCGATGACGCGATGACGAGTCTAAAACATGAGGTCGGGCTCGCTGTTCTATGCGCTCCACGGTTCAGGACGATCCCGTCAATTTGTGTATGTGGTTATCGCTGATGTCGAAGAGGCGTTTGTGCGGGGGAGGCGTATCTCATTTATCACACCTTCCTCTTGATTAGCCTAGACCCAAGTAAGCTAGGAAGTTTGCACTGATTGTCCCACTTTGTTCCAGAAATTTCGGTCGTTTTTTCTTGCACAGAACGTTCAGCTTGAAAATCGCGCCTTCGTGCGCGCAGGCTAAATGGAAAATACGCCGACGCATATGTATATAACATGCTTGGCGGATTCCCCTCGGACTGACAGGACGTGACCAGGGCAGATACGAGGTGCCTCGGCTTTGGACATGTCTAGACGTCCTCGCCATTGACAAAGTTTCTGCTCTTTCCTCGTCGCTTCAGAGACGTTGACCCGAGATACCGCGTACTGCCGCTGTAAGTGGATTCGGAGGTGCACGTGGTACAGGACGCGTCCTGTACTGATGGTGGGACGTGGAAGTGGAAAATGCGAAAGCCCGAGTTACTCAAACGGCCGTATTTCCAAACAATCTGTTGCACAAAGTGCATCAGATAAGATAACTGACAGGTGAGAGTCACTGGTCCTGATTACGACAGTTTGATTTCAGGATACACATTCTCACCTTGTGAATAGACTAAGAAATCTGGTCGGGTGTCTTTTGTCCCTTGTCGCTGTTGTCAGCAAGAGGTGTGCGCTGGCTTTTTTGAAAAGAAAAAGAAAGAAAGAGGCTCTGGAAAATGACAAACGCGATGGGGTGCCTATGTCGAGGTTTGGCCGAACGTATGTGCTTCAGCAGATCCGAGTACATACGAGAATCGACGTATACGGAGGATGGTGAATAGGCCTCGGATACTACATAGTAAGCGTCACGGCGGTCCGACGGTCTAGATCGTCCGTGCCGTGGAATCGTAGGCTGTAGTTGATGATGCCTTGGTCTATGTTCGCTCCTGGACCCGCCATGAACCTGAGTGAACAGTTGCCATCCGATTGCTAATGCTGAAAAGATTGGAGACAGAAAAAAGAACGACGTACCCCGTCTCGGGGGTGTAGATGAAAGGGGACACTTCTATTCGTTGTCCGCTCGTCAGCTGTTCTTCTGTTTGCTCTACAGCCGCCGACGGCCATCGAAATGGACAAGCCTAAGAGGGTAAATCGGGACGATGAACGTACGGTCGCCCACAGAAGAAAGACGCAAAATTCCTCATACTGTGGATCTGGTGCGACAGACGAGGGTGCTGGCAAGGAGAGCGGGCATGGACGTACGAATCAGCGGTACAATTGCTCGGAAAAACGAGACGCATTTACGGTCAAATGCAGCGCATCGTCCTCTTGTCTCGGCCCGAATCGTCTCTGCAGTGCTCATGCTGTGCACATAGGGACCTACAGACCCGACGGGCGATTGCACCATGCGCATATACTCGGGTACAGCGCACGTCAATCGCATACGCGACTTGAAGTTACCCGAGCGGAATCATACGTCACCGGACGTGAAGCGTCGTGCACGACGTACGAGGAAAAGAAGTAAAACGATCACACTGGAACGCGTGGAGCTGCGCCCAGACGCTCATCTTGGCACCCGGGTGCGTCCGGGTGACTGGTCGAAGGATCCAGACTTCGGCCCAAGTTTAACGCTGCGGCAAGTGCCGGTCGCGACCGTGAGGAATGAGGGTGCGGGATCAGGGGTCGGGCGTAAAACACAACAAAAAAAGACTCATTCTAGATTCTAGCTGTAGATATGCCGGCACGGGTATTGCTGTGCATCCAGTTGCATATCATGTACCACACAAACTACGACTACCGTGATGACCGTCTGCCTAATAGCATGATCAGTGTATGTCGAAGGAGGGGGGCCCGCTCTTACCGCCATAAACTTCGATAACTGAAAACGTACCGTTAATCGGGGCCTTCGTGATCGTGATCATGAAATCAGCGTGTACGAGTTGAGACGTGTTTGGGTACGTGGGCGTTTCAGATTGGATTATTTGAGACACTCCACAACGCCACGCCGACGCGACCAGTGGCGGCCTTGTTGACATGTGGCGTTCTTCTGTTCTTTTGATCGATCAAACATTTGAATGCAATATAAGGCAGGTCAGTCAGATGGAGTACGGGTCAATTGGAGACAGTCTGATGGACATGCCAGTATTTCGTAATGGCTATCACAGCTCATACAAACTGCAGGTTCTTTACCGTATATGCGGTTTCAAAGTTACGGCGCGTTCTTGTTGTTACAGACTCTGTTGGAGCCAATCTGTCTGTGTGGGTGTCCCTTGGCTAGCTGCCCAGCGCAAACGGTCGACGCGAGGTTAAATACAAATACCCAATGATGCGATCGATCGGATATGCTAATCGGCCACCGGCCCCGAAGGTCCAGGGCACCGTCCTATGGCTTTCTTATCGTACTGCCGACGAGAAGCGTCGTCTAATGCCATCTCACGACCGACTCCCCGTTAGGCCGCCAAGTCAGCGCAAAGAACCACCGTTCGTGCCTTTTTACCGTTGTTCATTTGAAATTGGAAGTGGTACGGCCAAACTCTCTCTTGGAGAAGTCGTTAGCAGCGACGGCGGTAGGCCAAACAGGGCGGCGTTCGAAAACGGGCCAGTTAGTTTGGGCCTGAGGAGAGGACCAAACTTGGTAATTGTGCGGGTCTACTCAAACGCACCTTGTTATGGTCTTTTTGTTTTCGAGGACACTGTATGCGGGCCGAGAGGCCGCACGACAAGTCCGGTGCGGGAACTGTGCACACAGGAATGTAGAATGGAGGACGAATAATCGGTGTGGGAACGACCAGAGGGTCGTTGTGGGCTGGGATCGCACGTTCGCACGGGAGAAAAGACTGATTGGGCAAGACAACGACAGAGAGAGATAAGGAATGAAAGGGGACGAACCACAATTCCAAGTGGATATCGCGTCGGGATTACCGCCAGGGGAGACATCGCAAGTGACATGATTTGCGAATTGGGTACACGATATGGCGTTATAATTATAGAGGGGGCCGTGCGGTTGGGAATTCCGTCGCGCTTATTAAAGAAGGGCCCGGAATCAATCGGGAATTGTGGTGCAAGGCTGAAACATAGGAAGAAAGACAATGCACATGCTAAGGATGCGATCGCGACAATGACGACAAGTGGTGCCCCAACGCGAGGCGCAGCTTTGAAAGGCAAAGCTCGTCGGGAGATCGCGAATGTGAGATTTGGGGATGACTGATAGAGTAGCTGGCAAATGTGTCGTAGATACGGCCTGGGCCCGGTCAAGGTGAATATAGAAGCGGAGGCTGATTCTGGACAAATCCCCGAAGCCGAGCTGCCGACGCAGATATCTGACAAGCTTATGAGGGCCCTCAAAAAAAGGGCGCGCTCCAATTCTCTTCCTTCCTCCTCCTCCTCCTCCTCCTCCTCCTCCTCATGACCCTCCCTTCCCGCACGTTTTCTGACGAGCGCGGCGCTGGCACCTTTCACTCCCTCGGCGCACTCCCAAAACGAAAACACCAGCCGGTCTTCCACATCCCTCACGACTTTGACGACGACATCGACAACGCTAACGAACATCCCCAATCTGTCCCCTTCCCTCGCTGTCCGTCCCCGCCGTCCCCACCCCCGCCCCGCCCGAAGCTCTCCCGCGGCGCATCCACATCCGTTCTCCCGAACGGAAAACCCCTCAAGTCCTCTCTCAAATCTTCTACCTCCTCACCTACCATATCCAAGCCCCCCGAGGCCCAGCATCTCCACCTCCGCTCTCGTTCAGAGCCCCCCACACCCGTAAAAAACGTCCACTTCCCCGAAAAGGACTATGGTCTCGCCACAGTCCGCGTATTCCGTTGCTCAGCCCGCCCCGCTGCCGTGAGCAGCCCAGCAAACGGGAACGGCGACGAGACCGAAACAGAGGGCGAAGATATCCCCCCTGCGTCCTTTCCATTCCCTCCTACTCAGCCTGTTATGAGTTATGAGATTGACCCCGCGAAATCATCTGCCGTTCCGTGCGAAAACTCATCGTCTTCCTATGTCATCCTCGAGTCCCTCCGTCTATCCCCCTGCTCATCCACACAAATCTCTCTCGCAGGTTCTATTCTCGTCTCTAACTTAGCATTTGAAAAAAATGTCGCCGTCCGATTCACTCTCGACGACTGGCAAACCGTCAGCGAGGTCGGGACTCGCTACGTCGACTCCCTCTCTCTCTTGCCCTCCCACATTCTACCCCCACCCACCACTTGTCATCCCAGGGCAAGAGGCTGGGATCGCTTCACCTTCACCATCCACCTCGGCGACTATGTTCACTCCCTGAGCACCCGCACGCTCTGGCTCACACCACGCTATCGCATTGACTCGTCATACCCTGAACCTGGTTCAGCCCAGTATGGTCCAGGAGGCGAATGGTGGGACAACAACCAGGGAAACAACTACTGCATCGTTTTCAGACCCGCAGTCGACGCACTTAAGTCCACCCAAGGCACTTCTCCCAGGGAAACAGTCTCTGGTACCGTCACTTTTTCGTTCATCTCGCGTACGTGCCTAATCGCAGGCTGTAGAGTCCATGCCCCCACTTCGCATTCGTTCGTTCCCAATACCTTACCGAGAGCGTGCATCGACTTTCTCAGTCCCGTGCGTCCCCAGCAAGGCGGCCACAGACGAGACCGATAGGCGGTCCATTCCCGTGCGCCCCGGAAAACTCTTTCTATCCAACTACGCTCCTCCCACAGTGGCCACCACGCCGTCGGTCTCATTCCGTTCTCCTCGAAATTTGTCGTCGCCATTAATAACAAATTCCGATTTACCGACGTCACACTCTGACGATGACACGGCGTCGCCCGCGTCGTCGGCGCTTTCTACTCCCTCCGTTTCACCGACGATGGCACCCCGCGTCATCATCAACGGGCAACCAGCGACATCTGTCCAGCCCGACCGGTTTCACGACGAGGACGACGGGTCGTTAAGACCGAGACACATTGCGGACTGGGATTGGTCCGCATCATCGGGAAAGCTGCGTCGAGACATTGAAGCGCTGTCGCGGGAGCGCGCTGATCTGGATCATGTGCCTGGCTTGGTTAGTCCCCCTGAACGGCTCGGCGACATGACACCACAGGGGCGCAGAGGGAGCCCAAGCAACAAGTCGCTGTACGACGCGTTTGTGACTCAGTGGTGCTTTGCGCAGGGGCCTCCGCCGAATCGTGAGTACGGCGACGGTGGGATCATGGCTTGACTCCACATTTTTTTTTTGCTTAATTGACGCCGTGTAAGACTATTGATCGTCACGCGTTTGTCATGTCATGACACATTTGTATTTCTTGTCTCTGGATTTCCTATTTTTCTGTGGTCGGCGGTCTCGGAACAGAGCGAATCGTTTTTGTTTATCCTATTTAGCTGACCTCGCTTAGCGTCTCGGACTTCTATATCGACATCTATACATCATTACATGCTGAGATTTATATGTTCGTTTTTTCGTATTATGCGTACTTACATGGGTATCATGGACTTGGCATCGACTTTCTTTTTTTTTCTTGAAACATGTGGCGATGTGCTGCTTCTTGTCAGTAGTCACGACAATGTTTATGAAATGTAATTTCGCATATACATATATGACCCTGAGCTCGAGCTTCAAATCTGTGGAGTGAACTTGTAACCTTATTGCTTGACTGCTCTTTAAAAGCCTATGTAAGGGCATAACGAGGACCCGGAGCACCCCGTATGAACTATTCCTTTTTCTTCAGGTTAACCGACGAAGAGTCTTTGGTTCGCTCTTCCAGATGTTCGACGACGACGCAGCCGCGTTGAGAAAACGAGTTCGTTAGCGTATGTAACCCCAAGTCGGCCACCCGTACAAGACGCGTCCTCACGTCCACGCACCACGATAAACGATGCGCATCACCGTTACGTTCAGCAAGCAAACGCGTCCCATGAATGCACTGCCGGGCGGTGTCAGTCGAATGTCCTGTTTTCAAATTTCTGCCAGCGCACGCGGCAAGATCTAGTGGCGCGTGACACAGGTGGATCGCCGATTACCCTCACAGTGACAGTGACAGTGCGGCGGCGCCACTTGATCATGTCGATCGTGTGTTTCCAAGTTCCTGTTCCTGTAACGTGTCGTCTGGGGCCCCTCAGGGGAGGCCGTTTTAGCATCCAGAAACACGGCGCAAGTGGCGTAAATGAGGGGGGCAGAAATAGGGTTTGCCGCTTACCCGTGATGCATACACGTTGATCTAAAACGGTCTGCACGCCCTCGGGGTTCGTGTATGCGAATCACCTATGACCGCCTCCTCGTCACGTATCTCGTAACTCATGCTTTCCAGTGCCTAGTTCGTCACCACTGTTCCGTTCCGGAAGAATGCCACCAAAGGATGTTGTCAGGACTATGCTGATGCGCACCTTTCCCAGCAGAGGCCATCACCCCACGTACCCCCACCGCAAATGCCCTCTCATCCAAAGACAGCACCTGCCTTAACCCAAGCACAGACACCTACCCCGACGCATGCAGCACGACCATATGCCGACTCCCAGGCGCACACGACACCACCGGATCATCATCCACATTGACAGGCAGACACGTCAGCCTCACGACACCGCCCGGCACGCACCCCGATCTGTCCATATCGACATGCGCCCCACCCGTTCGTTCGCAACGCATACCTGTGGAGCGACGTGTCGTGGGCCGGCGTACAGCGCCTCGACGCATGTCTGCCCCTCAGCGTTGGGGAAAACGCGATTCATCGCGACGATGCATGGTTTGTCGTCTGAACTTGCTGTCCCACCGAGTCATGGCAATCCAAAGTCATTTGCCCCCATGGACAGTACCGCGTCCGTCCGACCGGGACACAACATCACGACGTACATCGTCTCCCACGCGCGCATATACTCTGGAACATGCACAGCAAGCTGCCGAAAGATTGTCTCAGGTTCTTGCGCACGACGCGCGGGACCAAGCTGGCCCCGTCGGTGATCGCCAGCACCCCATAGCGCGGTCATACCGTCATCGTCTGGGGGCCGTTTGCGAATTGTCACGGTGTAAACTTGTGGGCATCGTCAACAGAACCGATCCCGAGTTGACCTTGCGTTGGAGCCCGCTGCGAGGAGGTTGCGTTTTGATCCCGTTCGACGCTTGTGGGAAACCGTTACTAAGCAGAGTGTTGAAATTAAAGTCCTAACTTATTAGGCTTTGATACAACACAAAGTCTACTACGCTTGTAGTAAGATGTGGTAAGACCATGGTATTCATTTATATCTGTAACCATGTGTCTACAAGGGTCCT
>JBBPML010000356.1:0-25349 GCA_038090275.1 Austroboletus novae-zelandiae | reverse complement strand
ATTACACCATAGTGACCTATTACAGAAGTTTCACCTTCTTATGGTAGTTTGGCTCATTTGTTTGGTCTTATATGCACTGGGCCGCAAGAGGTGTGAGTTTATGTGTCCACTAAATCGCGTTTTGGCCACATTTCAGCTTTCTAAGCATTTCTCACTCCATATCACTTATTCCATGGGTTTCTTGATGTTTCCATGAGATATCCATACATAGAGAGCTCCACAGCACGTACAAACATTTGTGTAGCTATATAAACCCTGGGGATAGACCCAGAAGAACAAGAAGACACTTATTCTTGTCTCCTATCTTCAAGCTCAGGAAAATCTCTCTTCCTTCGCTCTACTCTATCTCTCTGTTAGCAAACTGCTCTACTGCTTGGTGAGTCTCCCACCTAAGACCTATTCCCTCTTGCCCCTGCGCCATTGAGATACCCTGCATTCCCAATACTCAGGGCAATGACAATGACATTTTTGATGCCTCCGCTTCTGATGCACATCACACTGAGTTCCTCATCAGCTAACCATTACTCGCATTAGGGTATGGGCAAAAAATTGCTGGGGATGTTAATAACTGGCTAAAAAAAACCCAGTACAGGGGGGTATTATTAACAGGCAGTTAATAACACCTGATCACATGACTAATTATGTAATATGAAGATCACATGACTGTACAAAAACACCGTTGTCAACCAGTGTCACTGTTTAAGCTCTATAAAATTATAGTACTGTCCTACCAATCCCAGGCACTGTTGGGATCATCCACCTCTGTAGCATCACTGTGAGGAAGTTTTGTGATTGGTGCCAGCTCATCTGAGTGCTACGGAATCCTGCCAGAATGGTAATATCCAGAAGGGAAACTGATGGGATCATTTGTATAGGCATATACAAGTGATCAATACTCATTCATTCACATCTTAGCCACGAGACCTGAAAGCTTGTGTATGGTGAGGGGTGATGGGAGTGGAAGAGTTTTGAGTATGAAAACATTGTCAGATATGAGAGTGGTGTCTGGTGGGAGTGGCACAAAGTACCTGTCCAAGCCCAGCTCAGACAAGCAACATGAGAGAAAAGGAAAGTTGATGAATTTTGCCAGAGAGACATTCAGATGGAAAGATCTCATCTTGGATGGCCACAAGAATTGCTGCTGGAATCTCAGAATACACTGTCGCAGTCACAATGGTTTGGACCAAAAGACTATATGTAGAATCTGAGACTTCAATCTCTGGAAGGATGATGGCCTGGGGAGTAACCATTGAATGGGTGAACAAGTTGAAAATTTTCATCACTCACAACTTTTGCTTGATGCAATGTAATGCATAGCGGCCAGCTGGAAAAAATTGGGCTATATTCGGGACAGGATCTGCATTACATGGAACCAGGATAATTCCACAGAGAGTTATGCAGCGTAAAAGCTGCAGCTGATGCTGACACATTGCTTATTGGGAATGTAGGGTATCTCAATGGTGCAGGGGCAAGAGGGAATAGGTCTTAGGTGGGAGACTCACCAAGCAGTAGAGCAGTTTGCTAACAGAGAGATAGAGTAGAGCGAAGGAAGAGAGATTTTCCTGAGCTTGAATATAGGAGACAAGAGTAAGTGTCTTCTTGTTCTTCTGGGTCTATCCCCAGGGTTTATATAGCTACACAAATGTTTGTACGTGCTGTGGAGCTCTCTATGTATGGATATCTCATGGAAACATCAAGAAATCCATGGAATAAGTGATATGGAGTGAGAAATGCTTAGAAAGATGAAATGTGCCAAAAAAGTGATTTAGTGGACACATAAACTCATGCCTCTCGCGGCCCAGTGCATATAAGACCAAACAAATGAACCAAACTATCATAAGAAGGTAAAACTTCTATAATAGATCACTATGATGTAATTTGTGAGTAATAAGTGAAGTGTACTCAATACAAAGGGCTAGACAGTGTGTAACACATGTCAAGGACCCTTGTAGACACATGGTTATGGATATAAATGAATACCATGGTCTTACCACATCTTACTACAAGTATAGTAGACTTTGTGTCATGTCAAAGCTTAATGAGATAGGACTTTAACTTCAACACTCCTCCTCACTTTCTTGTTATGAATGGGAGTATGGATGAAGCATCAGGGACTTCCTACCAATCTGGAACTTGTTTCTGCCTAGATTCGTCATGAAGATGTCAGCAAATTGCTGGACAGTTGGAATGTAATAGAGCTTGATTTCATCAAACTCTATAGCTTTATGTATATAGTGTTCAGAAATGCGAACATGCTTTGTTTGTCCTTTCTGGGCAGGGTTTGAAGCTAGAAACATTGACCCTTGGTTGTCAACACACAGAGGGAAAGGACCATGTTTGTAGTGTAGCTCTCCAAGTAGCTTGCAAATCCATTGGAGTTGTTTAGCACACTCAGTCATTCCACAGTATTCTGCTTCAGTAGAGGATAGACATACTCTCCTTTGTCATCTAGAAAGCCATGAGACAATACCATTTGCTAAGAAAATGGCATAACCAGTGGTGGATCAAGATGTCTCAATGTCACCAGCCCAATTAGTGTCAGAGTAGGCACAAATGTCATTCTCTGATCCAGTTGCAGTATATGTAATGCAGAGATTCTTCGATGAAGATAGATAGCATACAATGTAGAGTGCCTTCTGCAAGTGTTCCTCTGAGGGGTTAGAGGAGATTTGCAACATTTTGATTACTGAGAAGGCAAAATCTGGTCTGGTTTCAAGCATAATGTATAACAGTGATTCAATGACAGACTGATAATGACTTTGAAGGTCTGCACATCCCTGATCTGAATTTGGGCTAGGATTATATCCTGTTGGCAGAGACATAGTAACTGGTTTACAGTTCTCTAGATCAAATCTTTCAATTACTTTCTCCACATAGCAGGTTTGATCTAGGACTAAGGATTGCTTGTTGTGATCTCTAGTAATTCTCATACCAAGATATTCAGTAGCTTCTTCTAAATCACAAGATTCCCATTGTTACAAGTATCCTAATGGATGCTTGTAGTGGTGGCTTGCCAGAAGATTGTCTATGAATTCTTTTCCCTGAAGACTATGAAGCATAGCATGATGAGTCATTTTACTTCCTTCCTTCTTATGCAGACTCTTCCCCATTTAGTATTCCCTTTTATGAATCATCTCCATTTGATATGTCCTATTTAGACTTCTAACCATATTGGTATGGTTACTTCATTTCACTTATTTCATTTAGTCCTCTTTGACATGGACTTTATTATCTTCTTTGATTCACCATCTGGATCTAATATTTCCATATCCACCTGGTCTTGCTTACACCATAGGCCCTTGTATTACTTTATGGACCGCAGTTTAGCAGTACTTTCACATATGCTACAGTACCACTTATATACCTGCCTTATGCGGACCATTGTACTCAGCTAAATCTGTGCAATTATATGCAATGTTTGATCTCACTCCAGCATGATGGATCTGCTGTGACTCCACCCAGATTTCTATAGGATGTTGTGTCACCTTTGAGGACACTCTAGAGAGATCAGACATTGCACATGCATAACACCCATTGTTTCATGAATTGCTTCCTGTGAGCAAGAACTTGTGATTTGCTACTTCCAATAAAAAGGGCATCATCCACATAAACTAGGATAATGTAGTGCACAGTCCAGCATCATGCTCAGATCACAACTGAGGTGTGAGTTCAAAGGAGATGGATAAGAGAGAGTGGGGATGAGGTTGGTGAGGGCAGCATGTGATGCAGTGGCATGTCAATCAAGAGGACGATGAAATGAGAGAGGGGAAAATGGAGGATCTATACAAGATCCCCATCGACTGGATTACTACTATTGATGTAGGCTGATCAGCTTTAAATACAGCACAGTGGGGCTATGTAGTATCTAGATGAATGAGGAAAACATAGAAAGTCGGAATGTACCATTGCCAATAGCATACAAAGAATAATGGGCAGCATATGATGGGGGAGTGGAATGTAAAGAGAATAAAATGAAAATGAAAAGTATTGTAAAAGTCTGGGTCGGTGTCATAAGTGGCTGGTTGGTCACATGTCTACAGGCAGCCGTGGTGCGCTCCTTACACCTCCTTCCAACTTTAGATAGCGACTGCCTTCAGTCGCTCTCCTTCAAAACCTCTTCTTTGACCATGGTGGCAACATCAGCAGGCATGATAAGTAGTGACAACAGATTGGGTGCAGGATCAATGTACTCTGTGACAAGGAGTTGCTTCGGGATGTGGGCATGGTAGAGGATCAGTCAAAATGTGCCAAAGGTGAGTTGTGACACAGTGCCATTGACTTCTGCTAACCTGTAGAACCCTCTCTTTGTGTGGCACACAATGACCATTGGTCTGAAATAGTGTGAATGGCATTTCGCATTTGATGCCAGCTCAATATGCTTGTTGAGGACTAGGACAAGCGATCTGGGCAGAAAGTCATTGTCACGGATGGCATGAGCTGCATGTTGCCATTGCAGACTTTGACAAGTGAGTTGTGGATGGTGTGGTGTGAGCATTTGATGATTCCATTGGTGCACGAATTGTACAGTGAGATGCGAATGTGGTGGATTTTGTACTTTGTGGCGAGCCAGTTGAGTGCAGCAACAAATGGTGTTCTATTGTCCATGACAATCTTGGTGATTGCTCCCCAGTGACAGAGAATCTCCTCAAAAATGAAAACACCAATGGTGCGCCCAGTCTTAGTTTTGAGTTTCTGCCACTCTGGCCATCCTGTAAGTGAACAATGAGCTTGGACGATATACAAATATCCGTGTGACAACAGCATGTGCATCGAATCGATGTATGCTTTGTGATAGAGAGGGGCAGGAATAGTGACTGTCAGCAGGATAATGACTTTCTGGGTGGACTGGAGCTGACACTGATGGCAAGTTTGGACATACCATGCAATGTCATCGTTGAGAGTGGGACACTAGCAGCAGTCAGCAATGTTTCAGTGAGTGGCATATATGTCCTTGTGTCTGAGTGCATCATGCATTTCACATAGGATGCAAAGTTGGTCATTGTGGAATATGACTAGCTGGTGTCATCCGTTTGTGTTCTTTTGCCATAAGTGTCCACCGATGAAAAAGAATTGTTGAGCGCATTTTATGAAACAGATGCACTGCAAGTTGGGGATGTGGGAGGAATGGAGAATAACTCTAAGAAGGTTTTGATGTATCTGAGCTCCTTGTCTTGTTGTTGTCCTTCAGCATTCATCAGTAGCTTGGAATCTTCATCATCAGCATTTGCAGTCATTGAGAGGACCAGATAGGGTCCTTCTCCTCCCTCTCCTTTTTGAAATGTGAAGTAGCCAGACTTGAAACCATGAGCCATCCAGACTCCATGCTCCAAAATCTTGTCTAACTACTCCTCTACCTGTTCCATAGATTTTTCATCATCTGCTGAGTATTCTTCAGCTTTCCTGCAATGTGAAAGTCTGTCTGGTCCTTTGTGGTACACAGCCACATCATGTTTGAGGATGAAATCAAAGGTGAGAATTCCCATGATCCAGCAATTCATGGTGGCATTTGACTGGATGTCAGGATTGTTAAGCATACCCAAGATGTACTTAGTGTCGACTTCAACAGTGAGATCCTTGAGTCTGATAATCCAGACTTTGACAGATTTGGGTGTGTGAAAAAGTCTGTACAGCTCAATTTTGGCCTGCAAGTAGCAAGATTTCCAATCATTCCATGCAATTAAGCCAAAATGAGAAGGGCAGTAATGTCCCTGAGTATTGTCCTGAGATAAAATATAGCTGACTGCAACATTCAATGAGTTGACAGCAAGAGTGACTGGTCAGTGGGAGGGATAATTGATGGAATGAATTGCTGGATTGTCTGCTACTGTGGCCTTGAGCATATTCATGGCTCACTGGGCTTCTGTTATATTCCAGATTTTCACCAAGTCCCCTCCAGTCCTCTGGTTGTATCCTCTTCGATAATACACCTCTGGACCTCTGGTATCATCTCTCTCTCTATTCTCTCCAATCTATTGTATGTTACCTTTACGATACATTTCTGTTTCTCCACTCTTAGTTAGACTCCAATCTGACATGCAGTGCTCAGGGTAAGGAGCACAGCTCCGGCTGTGTGACTAACCGGCACTGCACCAGAACCTCAAAACATCCATTCCTCTGAATCTTACTTTACTCTATTCGGACTTTTTTTCTTCATATATAAACTCCTGTACTATGTCTCTGTACCTCAGTTCGAATATCATCTTAGTCTCCACACTCTCCTCTTCCGCCATTGATCTATCATCGGCATTCTCATGCCTGAGTCTTGACGACTCACCTCCAATCCTTCAACCCACCAACCCTCTGACCCCTTGCTCTGACCCCCTTGTAAATTGAGGACTCTGGACTCGGATAAGGGCACACCACATAAGGTGAAGCCAAAGTCCTTATCTTAGTACATCTCCGGTGTTCTGGAGATAAGTACCCAGACCTCTGTGGAAGCAGACTTAACAGCTTCTGGGGACCATTCGAAGGAAACAGCATCATGGGTGAGCTGGACTAAGGGGCAGGAAATGGAAGTGTAATTTTTAACCCAAATGCGGACAGTGCCTGTCATGCTGAGAAAGCCATGAACTTCCGTGTGAGTCTGGCAGTGGCTAGGCCAGTTTCAAATTTTGGTGACTTTTGAGTCGTTGGGGATTCGTCTTTCATAGGTACATGTTTGGCCAACAATGAGAACTTGCAGCTGACATAAAAACAATTTTGCTGCTGAGACATTAGCTCCGGTGTATGCGAGATGGTGTAGGACTTGATTTACATTAAGATAGTGCTTCCAAACAAAATAACAAATGCCAGAATTTCTGGAATGAGTTTCAAATGTGCTGTTGGGTAATTCATAGTGTGTGTGGATGCCAAGAACATTTATGCCATCCCAAAAATTGGGCATGGCATCAATTTCATCCTGTAAAATAAATGCAACATTATTTTGAAATATAGTGGGGGAATCTGTCCATCCCATTGGGAGCAAAGTGAGCTGGAATGTGCCCATGGGGGTCTGGAATGTTGTGAGGCTGCAGGACTGCTCAGCAAGTGCTCAGTGGTCAAACCCAACAAATAAATCCATCATTGTGTAAATTGCATGGCCAGCAGACTGTTCTGCAAAATGCTCAACATACGGTAGCATGGCTGCATCCTTGACTGTGACAGCATTAAGGGGCTGCAGATCGTGGACAATTCAGATCAATTCATTTTTCTTGGTGACACAAAACCAGCACAATTGGTAAGAACTATTGGATGCTTCATAAACTCCTAATGCAATCTTGGCTCAAATTAGCTTAATTACTTCATCACAAGTCCCAGGTGGGATCGGAGGCTGGTGATGGACCCATGGAGTGTGAGTGACTGTTGGAATGATAACAAGACTAGTGGATCAGGCATCAAGGCTAGACATATTTTATTCAAGACAGCTCACTAGTGGAAGATGCACTTCAAGACTAGTTATCTTATTTGTTGTTTTACTTACACAACCTCAGGGGAAGACATCTTCAAGTCTTTGGTTACCTTGACAGAGCCCTAGCAAGAAAGGTCTGATAATGATACTCTCGGATAGAGTCCTTTCGACTTTACTTCATTGTATATGTTACGAATGGTCTCTGCGAGACTATCACATGCCCCTTGCGGGCTTATCTTATATGTCCTCAATGGAACGACAAATGCGACCCTCTACAGGCACATATATTTTCATTTCCTTTTATTCCTTTTATTTATCTCTTTATCTTATTGGGGTACGAACCCCTAACCCTTATCTTATTGGGATAGCATATCCCCACATCATACCCGAAGACATCCAGGTCTTCAATATCTTATCTTATCAAGAGATACAAGATCCCTTCTCTATCTTATCAGATTATCTGGTTATGATCTACCATCATGACACAATCCAGTATCATGCTATCTTATCAGCTATAGACTAGAAGCCATTATCTTATCAAGGATCACATGTTGATCATGTGACAACACACTAGACAATCAGGAGCCAGACTCCTAATCCTAATCTTATCAAGAAGAAGCTCTCCCACAGTCAAGGTGGCAAGACTTCTACTCTCATAGACGACAAGGGCTAGACCCTTGACCCCTATCTATTACACTGCTTAGTCAGCAGTCTAGACCAAGACAGTGCTTGCACTGCTATCTATGACGTCACGCCTCATGTACAGGCCTGGACCATGACATCACAGCCTTGATGGCTATGCCCCTATCTATTAAAGACACATGCCTAGTGCATGTTCCCTATAGATCATAGCATGCTTGCAGCATGTTGTTCCTATATCTTATTCCCAAGCCAGCATGAGGCTTGCATCTATCCTTCTCAGGGAAAGCCCTATACCCTTATCTATAACCCTTGATGGGTTTACACCCTAGACCTCAAGGACAAGCCTCGAGGATAACTTATCGATGATGTCATGGGCTAGACCCCTGCCATCTATTCTTATTATATCAAGACATGCATTAAACATGCATCACTTATCTATGCAGCATGCCTGGTGCATGTATGCCAAGGAAGTATAAGGCCAATGGTGTATTGGTCTCTTATCTTTATTCACATGGACTCTTATCTAACCAATGGGAGATGTTCCCATTTATAGTAATGTATCATAACATGTACAAACAGTAGAATAGTATATAAAGACCCAAGTCCTCAGAGCTGCACCCCAGCTTTGAAGACTTGGAGATTACCTCAGAAAGTCTTTAGTTCCCTCTCCTCAGCTTACTTAGCAAAGTGCTAGCAAGTCTACAGAAGACTAGTGGAGCAGAGCTCAAGACTAGCTTTATCTTATTCAAGTCTTTCTACCTTAGCGGGAGACATACTCCGAGGCTTTGGTTCTCTTGACTGAGCCGTAGCACAAAGGGTCAGATAACGATACTCTCAGTAGGGTTTCTAAACCCTACTTCATCATATAAAGGAGTTGGAGAGTCATTTCAGTGAGAAGTCAATTGAATGGGGGGAAAGGAGAGGAAGAGATTTAAGAGGGTCTTCAAGGAAGCAATGCTCAATTCGGACATATTGGGGCATCATTGTAGGGACTGGCTTTACATGGTTGGCCACTTTCTTGTATCCAAGGACATGGTGAATCAGATCAAGCTGGAAAGTCTGGTGGAGCTGGTAATCAGAAGTGGAGTATGTGTGAGTGATGAGATGCTGAGATGGCATGCTGGAGGATTTGGGCAGTTGAGGAGGAAAGGGACACTGGGATGTGGGGACAACATGACAAACTTTGGGGTTGGTGGGATCATGTATAGTGACAAACACATTATCTGTGGTTTCATGTTTTTCCAATTTGATCAAGCACTGCCACAGACAATCAAGTAAAAGCATAAAGGGGGCAGTTGAAGCAACAAAAGCATGTGCCCATGTTTTCATTCCCTTGATATCTATTTCAAGCATCTCAACACATCTGTATATGGCCTGAGTGGTGCCATTGGTGGCCTGCATGTTTATCTGTAGATGTTTGTTGAGCAGTATTTTGAGTTTGTGCCAGATGTCTTCCCGAATGATGACAATTTCTAATCCTTTATCAAGTAATCCATGCTTGATGACTGAGCCATTTAGTGTGACTTCAAGCTCATATAAGGGTGTGGCATGCTCAATTTGAATCAGGGCTTGCACTTAGCTAAGGGCAGTGGCTGCACTGGGAATATGATGGGTGCAACAGTGCTCGACTGCCTCTTTGTGGAGTTCTGGGCTGACAGCAAGAACATTGGTGATGGACAGGTTAGATAGTGGTGTATTCAGGATTGTCTGATAGAGTCATTTGATGGCATCCAGCATTGCTGCTTTTGACTTATAGGAGTAGGCTATGGGGGCAGGCTTTGGCCTTGACAGCTCCTAAACAGATGGTGGTAAAGTCATTATTTTTGGAATGCTCAGCAGAGAGTTCAGTACCTTTGCCTTTGATTGTGTGATGGCATGTACCTCTGACTCAGTGGTGTTGTTGTCAATGGTTTCAACATATGCAGCTGTGTCACAACTTGTGATTGGTGCACACTGCATAATGTAAACATCCTCTTCAGCCTGAACATAGATGTTCATTGAGTGTGCAGGATGCAGTGGATCATGGCAGAGTTTGGAGATGGAATGTGCTGGGGCAGTTACATTTGCATAGTGTTTGTCGATGGTGTCCTTCATGAGACCGGAATTGGGGTGATGATGAATGTGCAAGCTGTCGGGGAAAGTGAGATAGTTTTTCATGCGGATGATCTGCCCTTGCCTAAGGTAATTGTGAATGTAAATGCAGTCACGGACAATGCATGCCACACCACACATGTAAAATATGAATTCTGCAAGGCTGGGGTACACTCAACTTGGAGGTTGTGAATAGTGTTTTGAAGTTCAGTTTCCGAACTGGTGAAAAGACTGTAACCTGAATAGACCGCGACCAATTTGAACTGGATCATAAGTATATTTATGCAACTGAAAACTGCAGTCCAGTTGCCAGTTGCTAAGTTTCACATGTGACCATGCAACTGGTAGATAACTGACCAGGACCAGTTTGAACCATATTACAATAGGTAATTTGAGTCACAAGAGATATATCTGTAACTACAACAAGACAACATCCAACTCCAACTTGTCTAGATCAGCTAACTCCTCATCTCTGTTGAGTAATTTCTTGAATTTCTTATAATGAACCTTGTCAACATTAGCAGGATTGAGAGCTGCATAGTCAATGATGCTACTATGCCAAGCATGCTTCAGAACTTGTATTTGCTCAAATTTGTCCGAGCCGAGACATGAATGTTGGTTAGTGGCAATTTTGGCACCAGCCAAGAAAAGACATTTACAAGGTGCTGATGTTGTAGGAATAGCACACACATCTCTGGCAATACATGCAAGTGTTGGATAGATCTTGGAATAAAGCTGGACATATTTAAATTTTAGTATAATTTAAATGAACAGGCAGACAGTACTTACTGACCACCACCAAATGACATCTGTGTTTTTTGTCACATCAGCAGGTATGTCACTGAGATAGCAGTGAAGCTCAGCCTTCCATCCATCAACATCAGCATCACATGTTACCTTTTTCTGAAGCAAAGCATGACAAAGGCAGTCATATTCAGATTCAAGAGTATCTTCATTGGAAGATTGGACAGCAGGAGTCACAGGCTGTGCACCTCTAAGATAGGTTGATCCTTCCAATATTTCTCCATGGCCCATTCAACTATCTTGAGTGCTTCATCATGCCAGTCCTTGGCATTCAGATTTCCAGCTGCTTGTTCCTTCTTTTGTTCATCTGGGCCACCCCAAGCCATCTTGATATATGATAGCTTGTAGTAAGAATGTAGTACTGTATATAAGATTAGCACACTACATGACAACTTGGTGGTTATGCAACTTACTAAGAGCCAGAGCATACACAGATTTGTCATCAAATTTGTTGTAGTACTTTCTGAACTTCGACAGACCACAATTAATAGCCACTTAAAATAACGCATACTGTTATGATCATATATTTCTCTTTCTCTTTTTCTCCCTTGCACTGGTTCAAACTCTCAACCAGACACTTATGGTATTTTATTCCCAAACCAAGGTGGACAAGACTTGTCCTTGACTTGTCTCTAACTTATCATGTGACTGCTTACGTTCGCAGTCTAGATGACAGCTCTTGCTGCACCTCATGTCATCAGGTCTAGACCCTCATCTCCCCTATCTATGATGTCATACCTCATGCCCCATGCCTAGACTCTCGCCAGCCAATGGCGCATTATGCTCATATATCAACCTATGGCATATGTCTCTCTTATCTCCACGAACTATTTATGGTATTTACACAAACATGTACATATGTTGTGCATGCTATATAAACCCCAATGTCTCAGAGCTGCACCCCAGCTTTGAAGACTTGGAGATTTCCTCTTCTCATCTTACATTCCTCTACGGGTTGACGTGACCACTTGAGTTCATTCTTATTATGCTACGCTTTAGAGTGTTTCACTTCTTCAAAGCTACAACAACTCCGACACTATGGTCTCAGGTGCAAGAAGGTCAAACCGACACCTCCATCATTGCAACACGTGCACAATCCACTGCTTAGCAGTAAGTACTCAAGTTGAAGCAATGCCTAGCTCGAGGGGTACCTAAAGGCAAAAGGCTAACATCAGGAAGTGTCCCACTTCCTTTGCACCCACTGCAGCAACCCAGTCCCCCATGGCCTTGTTGAAGTCCAAGGAGAGAGAGAGGAAGATCAGCTGAGGGTAAAGGCTGAAGAAAGAAAAGTCAAGGACTGGTTAGCCCAGCCCATCAAACAAGAGCAGGAGCTAGAACTCCGCTACTCCTCTACTCCCCGCAATGAGGCACTAGACGACCTTGACCCCAACGACTCCCTTAACCACCTGTTCCCGTGGGGAGAAGAAGCGGTCCAGTTAATAGTGGAGGTACTGGTAGAAGCAGAAAGAAGAGAGAGGGAACTGAGAGAAGCAGTGGAGGAAGTACCTGCCCCTGCCCCAGCTCCACCCCGCACACACGTCCCTCATGGCAGACAGGTCTACCAAGCAAGCCGAGACAAGCAACATCTCAAAAGAGGAATAGTAGATGGGCCAATCCACTTTAGGCCCTACTTACGTAATCAAAGGAACCTCCGCCCAGTCACGCGAGGACTCCCCAAAGTGTCCCCTTTCACACATGTTGAGTACTAAAAAAATAATCATCATTCCTTCCCTCAATCTACAAAAAGCTGCAATCCTGAATCACTGGTTTGAGGAATGCAAAAGACAAGAAGCAGCCGCCTACAAAAGAAGGCTTCTCGAGTTGTGGGAACTTCTCACACATCCCTCCTTCCCCTATGACACTGAGATCAAAGCTCTCACTGATAACCCCGATGACTACCAGCTATTTTAAAATGACCTCCTATGCCCACCTCCTTGACACGGAAGGCAACTACAACTGGAATGTAGTAGTGTCTACCATCGCCCATTTGGAACAGCGGGTAAATGAGTTCCAACAAGCAAAAGACACAGCCATAGGGGTCATAGAAGAATTAAGAGAAAAGTTGGAAGAAACCAACGACCATGCCCAGATCACTGACCAAAGGGTCAGAGAGATCTTGGGGCTCCAAATCTGGTTCAGCATGCAGATGACTGGACAAACAAACATTGGGAGCTCTAGCAGCTTCGTATCTGATGTGGCCAGCAGTGCCAAAGTAGAGATCTTCGCAGATCCAGGATCCTACGACAGATCCAAAGCTAAATTCGAAGAATGGTGGACAAAGATGAAGGTCTGGATTGAAGTGAACCCCAGGCACTTTGCCACAAAAAACCTGACAATAGGCGGACCTCTATTGGCCCACAGTCCTAACTGGGCATTCGCAGTGCTCTCCCACCTAAAGGGGATAAAGGGGAGTTACTATGCAGAGATGGAGCTGAATAAGCTCTCACAAGGAACCTTGTCCCTGGTGGACTGGGGAGTGCTATGTGGGGAGATCCAGGGCTTGATCCACCCGGTCCTGCAGAAAGATTGGGCATGCTCACAGCTGTCCAACTACAAACAAGATGGCCAGGACATTTACATGTTCTTGGCAAAATTCCGCACACTGGCTTGGCAGGCCCAGTGTGAAGATGGTCATGCTGCTTATTTGTTGGAGACTAACTGCTCTGACAAAATAAAGAAGGAAATGTTCTGGCTCGGAAAGAGGGGCCAGGACTACAATACGACAATGAAGAACCTCCAGGAGATAGGATGCAACCTGGAGGCATACAAAATCACATCCAGCCAGAAACACTTTGGGTAAGATGAGCAGCCCCAAAGTGAACGATGAGCCAATGCTGCCACCCAGGGAGAAAAGAAATCTGGGAAAGGAAAGTGCTATGCCTGTGGAAAGGATGGGCACATGGCAAAAGATTGCCAATCCCCCAAGCTCAAGTGCCAGGAGTGTGGGTGGCAGGGGGACCACAAAAACACATGCTCGAAGAAAGGGCACCAAGCGCATGCCACCACAGAAGGTGCAACCACGTGGGACGAGGGTATCATGGAGGAAAAAGAACACACCATGGAGGACCTAAAGGGGAAAACCATGGAGGAAATAAGGGCCCTCTTGTTTCCGACCCAGAAGAAAGGTAAGGGAAAAGGCAAAGCGATCTGAGAAATTTAGGACCTCAGGCCACTAATCATTTTTCATATTTAGAAGTAATTTCACCTGAGAATCCTGAGCGTTTCACAGAAGACGATGGTAAAGGGAGCCAGCGAGCCGAAAGCTGGTATGTTAATCTTATCAACAATGGATACCAACCTGTCGAAGACGGACCTGCCCTTATCCTAGAAGGAGAGTCAACCACGCCTTGCAGACTTAATATGAGAGTTCTTGTCACAATGGAAATCAAAGAATTTGAAGCCATGGATGACTTCCCAGAGGAGATCTATCTGCACACAATGCGCATGGCCAAGGATATCAAACTCAATGCACAGATTGGCTCAATGCTGAACTCCCTCTTTCAAGTTAGCACTCTGCTAGACAGTGGTGCCACATATTTATTCCTTGACAAAGCTTGGGCAGAGAAGCACAACATCCCTATGAAGTTGCTCCCTCGCCCTATCCCCATCTTCAATGTCGATGGAACCAAGAACTCCGCAGGTAACATCACGCACTCCGCCAAGTTAATTATAGACCTAGATGGTCACCAAGAAAAGATGATGGCTGAAGTATTCAACCTGGGAGGATTCCCACTGGTCATTGGCTTCATGTGGCTTCACCATCACAACCCTGAAATTGACTGGACCAAAGGCACAGTGAAGATGATCTGTTGCCCTAGGTCATGTTATTTACTTCAAGATTGGGCTGCCCAAATCTGCGATTCTGTGGAGGAACCCAACAAACAAGAAGAGGCATGGGAAGGCTACTATGTGTGAGCTGCACTAGACACACCTCCTATCCCCACAGAGAAAACCCTTGAAGAATTTGTGCCTGAATGCTACCATAAATGGCTAAAGGTGTTCTCAAAGGAAGAATCAGAACTAATGCCAATTAGAAAACCATGGGATCATGCTATAGATCTCAAAGATGAATTCCAACCCTGAAAAGGAAGGATTATACCCATGTCTGTGACAGAACAAGAAGAGGTGTTGGCCCTTATTGATGATCAGCTTTGAAAAGGATACATCTGCCCCTCTAAGTCTCATCAAACGTCACTGGTGTTCTTTGTCCCAAAGAAGGATGGAAGGAATGGTCCAGGACTATCACTATCTCAATGAGCACATGGTCAAAAACAACTACCTGCTGCCATTGATTGGTCAGCTCATTGACAAGCTCAAAGAAGCTAAATTATTTACGAAAATGGATCTACATTGGGGGTACAACAACGTCCACATCAAGGAAGGCGACAAATGGAAAGCTGCCTTTGTCTGCTTTCATGGAGCCTTTGAACCCTTAGTCATGTACTTTGGGCTATGCAACTCCCCTGCTATGTTCCAAGCCATGATGAACAAACTCTTCGCCAATATGGAAGACGTCATCGTGGTCTATATAGACGACCTTATGATATTCACCAAGACAGACTCCCTAGAGGAGCACAAAGCTATCGTTTGAAAGGTGCTAGCTCACCTAGAAGAGAACGACCTATTTGTTAAATCCGAAAAGTGCACATTTTACGCCACAGAAGTCAAGTTCCTGGGCATGATTGTGGGAAAAGATGGGATTTGCATGGACAATTCCAAAGTCAAGGCTGTGTTGGAATGGCCCATGCCGAAGAACCTCCAAGGAGTAAGAAGCTTCTTGAGGCTAGCCAACTTCTATCGGCGATTCATCTCCGACTGCATAATGCCTCTATCGCAAGGCCATTGAACGACCTAACCAAGAAAGACACTCCCTTGTGTGGAGTGAGAAATGCCAAGAAGCATTTGATATGCTCAAAACCAAGTTCATCACTGCCCCGGTACTCACTTTCCCTGACATCAACTGTCAGTTCCATTTGGAATGTGATGCTTTGAATTATGCTACTGGAGGCATCCTATCTATACTCCAAGAAGACGAGAAATGGCACCCAGTTGCCTTCTACTCTCACTCTATGTCTGACATGGAAAGGAATTACCCAGTTGCTGACAAAGAACTCCTTTCAATTATGCGCGCGTTAGAAATGTGGAGGCATTATCTCAAAGAAGCAAGATTCCAGTTTGAGATCTGGAACGATCATCAAAATCTCCAATGGTTTATGGTTAGACAGGATCTTAACCAAAGACAAGCATGCTGAGTGCAATATCTATCTAGGTTTAATAGTATATGGTGCCATAAACCAGGTGCCACTATGGGAAAAGCCAATGCCCTCTCCCGCAGAGAAGATCATGTGGAAGGTGTCAAAGATGATAACAAGCAGGTCCTTGTTATACTGCCAGAGTGGATTAGGACAACCCTGATCCAAGATGAAGGCAATAAGTTATCATCATTGATACATTGCCAGTTTGTTATTGTAAAATCAAATGTCGACCATGGTATATACTTGATGGAGTATCCAGAATGCCAGATGGTGGTGATTGGGCCAAAAAGGTGGTCAGCAACACTGACAAACAGATTAATTGCCTATTTATTATTTAAAGAATAGTTAGAACAAGATTGATTAACATGACTGGTAGAAATACTACATACCCACTGCAACTGGAAAGAATGAGCCAACATACCATCCACTGTCCCTCAATGGAAATTACTGTGAAGTGGAATCTTCAGTGGCGATTCAATGCCACTTTTGATTTGGAGACTGTTGAAGTACTCAATACGCTGACCAGATGATTGAATTTTGATCACAAGTGTCCAAATTGCAGTGACAACATCAAGGGAGCCACCAAGGACTCTATTCTGGGGAAGTATAGAGTCATATTGTCATATCCCAGAAAATCACCAAGTCCCCTCCAGTTTTCTGATCATATCCCCTCCAGTGATATACCTCCGGACCTCTGGTATCATCTCTCTCTCTATTCTCTCCAATCTATTGTATGTTACCTTTACAATATATTCCTGTTCCTCCACTCTTAGTTAGACTCCATTCTGGCATGCAGTGTTCAGGGTAAGAAGCACAGCTCCGGCTGTGCGACTAATCGGCACTGCACTGGAACCTCGGAACATCTGTTCCTCTGAATCCTACCCTACTTTACTCTATTCGGACTTCTTTCCTCTGTATATAAACTCCTGTACTATGTCTCTGTACCTCAGTTTGAATATCATCTTAGTTTCCACACTTTCCTCCTTCCACCATTGATCTCTCATTGGTGTTCTCGCACCTGAGTCTTGATGACTCACCTCCGACCCTCTGATCCCTTGCTCTGACCCCCTTGTAAATTAAGAACTCCAGACTCGGATAATGGCACACCACATAAGGTGAAGCCAAAGTCCTTGCCTCAACACATCTCTGGCATTCCGGAGATAAGTACCCAGACCTCTGTGGAACCAGACTTAACAGTATATTCGAACTCACGCTTGTTACAAGTCCCATCATACTACATCCCATTCTACACCATCTTCCAACAATCACAAATGGCTACCCACATCATGTACACCCGTGCTCATTCTCAGAGAACCCAAGAACAAGAGCTGGCTGCTTAGCTAAACCCCTATTCATCCCTAGCCAGCTCTTGTCATATCCCCAAACCCATTGGGCAATTCCGAAGCTTTTCTGCTCATCAACCTCTCTCCTCTGCCTCTCATGCATGCCAACTGCTGTTGAGCACACGCATTGAAGAACTCTCTGAGAGCAATGAAGCTACTAAAAGAGCTTTCCCCAGTGGTTACCATATGCCACCACCTCCATGCCCATCTCCGGACCACAATGATGGTCCTAGTGATGACTCCACAAATCCCAACTCAGATGATGAAGAGCCCAACATCCCAGGTCCCGGCAGTGACTGTTACACTCAGGTGTAGATCCGAGTGACGAGGGGCGAGGGGATGTTAACGTCGCTATTCAGCTGACATGGCAAGGGTTTGATAGACGGGCGATCCACTATCCTCAGCCTCAACAGTATGTCGTGAGCTGTTGACCTGGTCAACGTATGTTGTGACACAGGGACGATGGAGTCACTATGGTGATGCAACGACGAAGGGAGCGCCTACTCAACAGTAAGGCGAGGACTGGGGGACCCGAGGGGAATCGATGATCAAGGTAGATTCGGGTAGGTCTAACTTGGGGAATACATCGAGGGTATCGAGAGGTTTATATACGCGAGTCTGAAGAGAATAAAGCGGAGCATAAAAGAGATGACTCGACTATAGAATGCGATGGAATCGCGAAGAAGGGAAGTGAGTCAGAGATAGCGGTATCAGTACAACTGCGGATACTGCGGATGAGTCACGCTAAATAGGTAAGCGAAGATAAGAGAAAAAGGGGAATAATAAAGTGGCTCAGGTGGGACTTGAACAGCGAGAGCAATGTCTGTAGGGAAACTAGGGTAAGAGTGACGAGAAAAGAGTAGGGGTATATGCGGATCGTAACAGTGACCCAGACGACGACCCCAGAGATAGTGATGACAGTAATGACATCAGTGCCAACAACAATGCCGTCAACCCCAAGGAAGTATTGGCTGATCTGGCTGATGCTATCTGAGGCCTGTCTCATGCCAATTGCCACCCCAACAACTCTGGTGGTCAATGCACCAAGGTTCATGAGCTGGACCAATTTGACAGAACAGAGCCTCACAAGCTCCAGACCTTCCTTGTCCAGTGTGAACTCAATTTCCAGGACCAGCCTAGGGCTTTCTGGAATGACTGTGCCAAGGTTACATTCGTGCAGTCATTCCTCAAGGGAATGGCTCTGGAATGGTTTGAGCCCAACCTCCTCAACATCAGGAATCTGGCTTTCCATCCTACTTGGATGGATAGCTACAGGGATTTCATAGTTGAGCTAAATGACAACTTCGGTCCCCATGACCCTGTCAGAGATGCTGAGCACCAGCTTGACAACCTCACCATGAAAGAAACTCAATGCATTAACAAGTATGTCATTGAGTTCAACTGGATCGCTTCACAGGTCCGAGGCTATGGAGAAGGTGCACTCCGGCACCATTTCTACAATGGCCTCCCAGACCAGATCAAAGATGAAGTCTCCTGCGTTGGCAAGCTGCCAATGCTTGCCACTCTCTGGCACCTTGCACAGTCTATTGACATGTGTTACTGGGAGCAAAAGTCTGAGATCTCTTGCCAGCAGAGGAATTCTGGAACTCAGAAGCCCATCTCTGACAACAAACCCTCCTCTGACAACAAGTCTGGCGGCCAGAACAACAACAACTTCAAAGGCAAGGCCGCCACCACTTTCCCTGCATCCAATTCCTCTGGCACTGCTAGTGCCTCCACATCTCCCCTGAAACCCAACCTCTCCTTGAAGCTCAGTAAGGACAGTAAGCTAACTGCTGCAGAACGCAAACAATGCTTCAACAATAAGCTCTGCATGTTCTGCAGGCAAGGCAGACATGTTGCAAAGGATTGCCCCCAGTCTACCTCCCGGGCATCCAAAGTGTGCACCACCAAGCCAACTCCAGAAGCTAACCTGGAGGCCTCTTCCAAGGCGAAAAAATAGAGTGCAACCTCCAATGCTCTGCATAGCCAGATGGTCGCGTTGACACCATATGTGCACCCAAGGAGATCTGCCTCAACATGTCCACTCTTTCAGACCCCCGATTGCTTATGCCCTCTGTTTCTTTAGTTGCTTATGACATCACTCCTTTCCCTGTGCTTGTA
Source organism: Austroboletus novae-zelandiae (assembly GCA_038090275.1). Lineage (NCBI taxonomy): Eukaryota > Fungi > Basidiomycota > Agaricomycetes > Boletales > Boletaceae > Austroboletus > Austroboletus novae-zelandiae. The sequence goes on along the minus strand of JBBPML010000356.1, from coordinate 5,703 downwards.
GACTCCGGATCTTCAGATTGTTTTATAGATACTTCTTTTGTGAATAAGCATAAACTATCCACCTATATGGTACCCCCGCTCCTTCTTCAACTCTTTGACGGCACATCGAATTCCACCATCACCCAAGCTCTCGACCTCTCTGTACTATTTCCAACCAGTGATATCACCCTGACAACATTTTATGTCACTCTGCTAGATGGCTCCTGCTCCTTAGTCCTTGGACACAACTGGCTCACCTGCTTCAATCTGTTGATTAACTGGGTCTCAAGCAGTATCTCTTTCCGCCCTACTCAGCAGTCCAGTCCAGCCCCTCCGAGCTCACCCCCGACACCTGAGGCTCCTTCGCCTCCAGTCGTCCCCTCCACCAATATACCGTGTTTCTCCGAGCGAAAGGCTCTCCCCATCGTGCTTATCATTCCTCCAGTGTTTGCTTTGGCATGCTGCCTTTAAGGCTCAGTACAATTCAGTATGCAAATTTGCCCCTGAGAAGGTGACCTCCAAGCTGCAGCTACCCAACCTCCTGAAAAGATTGACCTCTCCAAAGTTCCTCCAGAGTACCACAACTTCTCTGATGTATTCAGCAAGTGAAGGGCCAACACACTTCCCCCTCATCGCGAACACGATCTTAAGATCAATTTAAAAGAAGGTACCTCACCTCCCTTGGCACCACTTACTCCCTTTCTCCCTCCAAGCTTGAGTCCCTCCATGTCTTCTTAGATGAACACCTCTCCATTGGCTTCATCTGACCCTCTTCTTCCACCCACGCAGCTCCGGTCCTCTTCATCCACAAGAAGAATGGTTCACTTTGTCTTTGCATCGACTTCAGAGAACTGAACAAAATCACAAAAAAGGGCCACTACCCCCTTCCTCACATCTCTGACCTCCTCGATGCTCCTAGTCATGCCAAGATATACTTCAAAATCGATCTCCAGCATGCGTACCATTTGGTCCACATCACTGCAGGTGATGAATGGAAGACTGCTTTCCGAACGTGGTATGGATCCTATGAATGGCTTGTTATGCCATTCGGTCTCACAAATGCCCTGGTGGCGTTCCAGCAGTTTGTCAGTACCATTTTCACTGATCTACTTGACATTAGCGTGATTGTCTACCTTGATGATATTCTCATTTTCTCTGAAGATATGGCCTTCCATAAGGAGCATGTCAAGGAGGTTCTCTGACATCTCCGGAAACATGGCTTGTATGCCAAACCCGAAAAATGTGAGTTCCACACAGACTCCACCAAGTACCTCAGTTACCAGATGTCTCCCTCCGGCCTTACCATGTCTTCAGACAAGGTCCAGTCCATCCTCGACTGGCCCAAGCCCCAGAAGGTCAAGGACATCCAGTTTTTCTTGGGTTTTGCCAACTTCTACTGGCATTTCATTCATAATTACTCCAACATTGTCATTCCCCTCACCCACCTCACATGCAAAGGTATTCCCTGGCAGTTTTCAGATGCCTGTCGCTCCACCTTCCAAGCACTCAAGAATGCTTTCATCTCCACTCCTGTTCTCACCCACTGGGCTCCTGATGCCCCAATCATCATCGAGACCAACACCTCCGACTACACTATTGCCGGCATTCTTTCCATAAAATGCCTGGACAACGAAATCTGGCCGGTGGCCTACTACTCCCACACAATGACTTCTCCGGAGCTCAACTATGACACCCACAACAAGGAGCTCTTAGCTATCCATGAAGTGTTCCACTCCTGGAAACATTATCTCGAAGGCTCCTGTACTCCAGTAGATGTGGTCACCAACCACAAAAACCTGGAATACTATTCCACCACCAAGCTCCTGACTAGGCAGCAAGCCCACTGGTTGGAGTATCTTTCCCAGTTCAATATGGTGGTCCAGTTTTGACCTGGCCGCCTTGGTGAGAAACCTGACACCCTCACTAGACATTGAGATGTCTATCTCAAAGAGGGGGATAAGGACTACGCTTGCATCAACCCCCATAATTTTCAACTGGTATTCACTCAAGAGCAACTTGCTGTGTCCCTATGAGCCACCTACCTTGCATACCCAGTCCTCCAGGTAAGCACACTCTTCAACCTCGAGAAACTCCACAGTGACATCCTCTTCAGTCTTCCTTCCGACTCCCTCACCACACTCCACATGTCCCCTTCCAACTCTATCACCAACACTCACTGGACTGTAGACTTCAATGGCTATCTTCATCTTGATGGCCACATGTATGTGCCAGACATCGATGACCTTTGCCTCCGAGTCCTCTGATTCAAACATAATCACCCCATCTCTGGCCACTTCAGCCAAAATCGCACCCTCAAACTAATTTGCTGTGAATATGCCTGGCCAAGAATCCAGATATTCATTAAAGAATATGTCTCCTCCTGCACAGCCTGCTTCCATGTGAAAGTTCTGAGACACAAGCCTTATGGGCTACTTAAACAACTCCCCATCCCTGAGAAACCATGGAATTCCATCTCCATGGATTTCATCAAGCAACTCCTGGCCTTCTCCGGTCATACAGCCATCCTCATCATAGTGGACCAACTCTTCAAACAGTGTATATTCATTCCGACTGATGACAAGGTGACATCTCCAAAGCTGGTGAAACTATTCCTCTTGCATGTGTTCTCCAAGCATGGCGTCCCCTCCCACATCACCTCTGACAGAGGCTCCGAATTTGTATCTCAATTCTTCCATTCCCTAGGCAAAGCATTGGACATCAAACTCCATTTCACCTCCAGTTATTATCCTGAAGGTGATGGACAAACCAAGCGAATGAATCAGACCCTGGAACAATACTTCTGGATCTATTGTAACTATCAACAGGACAACTGATCTGAACTCCTGCCCCTTGCAGAGTTCTCTTACAATAACGCTCCAAATACTACCACCAGTGTCTCTCCCTTCTTCACCAACAAGGGTTACCACCCCAACATCGCTGTCCATCCCGAGTGTGACCTCACCTCCACCAGAGCCAGAGAATATTCGGTAAACCTTGATTCCCTCTACCAATTCCTCCATGAGGAAATAGCTGCAGCCCAAAGCGATACCAAGGACTGGCCAATGCTAAGTGAACTCCTGCTCTGGACTTCAAAGTTGGAGACCAGGTTTTCATGAAAGCTAAATACTTTAATTCAACTCACCCATCTAAAAAGCTTTCCGAGAAGAATTTAGATCCATATCCTGTTATTGCTCAAGCTGGCTCCCTTTCCTTCACACTCCAACTTCTTGACTCAATGAAGTCCATTTATCCAGTCTTCCATGTCTCCCAGTTAGAACCTGTGGTCCTGAACACCATCCCCAACCACATACAACCTCCTCCACCTCCAGTTGAGGTTGATGGCGAACCCAAGTTCGAGATCTCCGAAATCCTCGACTCCAAAGTGGACCGCCAGTGAAAACATTGCAAAATCTTATATCTAGTCCGATGGTCTGGTTATGAAGGTACCGATGAAGAAACTTCTTGGTTACTGGCAACAGAGTTAGATCACACATCCAAACTTGTCGCCAACTTCCATCTCCAGTATCCAGATAAGCCCGGACCTCACATCTCCTGATTCGAATTTCTCCTACTTACAAATTTCTCCGTTTTTCTTAGTTCACTCCAATATGTACTACTGTTTTCCTCTATCTCTGTTTACTTAAACTCATTCCGATTCTCTCTGATTCATTTCCTTTTATACATACATAGAAGAAAAAGAAAAGACAAAGAAAGAAAAATAGCTACTATATTACAAAGTCCATATCTGGTCCTTACTGGCCGGCTCCCTTCTTCTCTGCTGCCTCCACAGCCTCCACGTCCAACTCCAGCAACTCATCTACTGCTGGAGCTTCCTCCTCATCTTCCTCCTCCTCCAACTCCTCCAACTCTTGGTCCCACTCCTTCCAGCACAGGGTAATCGCCTCCTTTTGATATGAGGACATCATTTTCAATGTCCTTGACATCTCTTGAAGCCTTGCGCCTTGGTCTGCTGCCCTCCTGGAGTTCTGGCATTGGGCTGCCACCATCTCTTGCACCGCTCCAGTGAGTGCCCACACCACCTCCACCAGCTCCAACAGGCCTTCCACCCCTAGCTGCCTGGATGATCCGGCCACTGGTGTGCCTTCCTCTGCATTCTTCCTCACCCTCTTTCTCAGCCTCAGCACAGGTTCCTCCACGATTTTGACCTCCTTCTCCTCATCACTGACAGAACTCCCCGGTCATGTGCATCACATTTTGATTGCGACGCACATCACACACAATGTGGCCTTCTTCCTTGCTGCCAGCACACATGCAATGTTAATGCAGCAGCAGCAGAGACAAGCGTCCAGTGTGTGGAGGACTAGGTTCTCTGGCTGGACCTCCCTTGCCTTTCCTTTGGCCCTTGGCTTCAGCCGGGCCACTGGCTTGTCCTGTGATTTCATTAGTCTGGTCCAGTTATACTCTGGTCCACTCACCTCATCGTCATCAACCACTGATGCCTTCTCCTTGTTTGTGTGCTGCTCCACTGTGACCTCCTCTGCTCGGCGCCTCACCTGCTCCTCTTTGCACTTCTTGCACCTGGCTTCCTCCACCTCACGCTGCTCCCACTCCTCTGCCTCCCTCCAAGCACACTCCTCGGCCTCGCATCATTTCCATTCACGCACTCTCCAGTGCCACTCCACATACTTGGCTTCACTGACATTCTCGTCATTGCTGTCTTGCTCTTCGAGCTGCTCGTCTGACCATTTGGTGAGGTCAGCATTGAGGGTAGAACTAGTGGTCGGGGGATGAGACATGGTAGTGGTTGAAGAAAAAAGCTAAGTAGGATCCCATGGTTTATATGCTAAGATATTCCAGACTCCGACCTCACTGCTTGGACCTTCTCCACCCCAATCATTTTCTCCCATCACACTTTCACATTTCACACATCACACACCCGGACACATGATCTCCCACGGCCTTCAGGGATGACTATAGAATGCGATGGAATCGCGAAGAAGGGAAGTGAGTCAGAGATAGCGGTATCAGTACAACTGCGGATACTGCGGATGAGTCACGCTAAATAGGTAAGTGAAGATAAGAGAAAAAGGGGAATAATAAAGTGGCTCAGGCGGGACTCGAACAGCGAGAGCAATGTCTGTAGGGAAACTAGGGTAAGAGTGAAGAGAAAAGAGTAGGGGTACATGCGGATCGTAACAAGCATAATGCGCCATTGGCTGGCGAGAGTCTAGGCATGGGGCATGAGGTATGACATCATAGAAGAAGAGATAAGGGTCTAGTCCTTGTGCATGAGGTGCGGCAAGAGCCATCATCTAGACTGTGAATGTAAGCAGTCATGTGATAAGTTAGAGATGAGTCAAGGACAAGTTTCATTCACCTTGATGTGGGAATAAAATACCATAAGTGTCTGGTCAAGAGTTCGAATCAGCGTAAGGGAGAAAATGAAGAAAGAGGAAATATACAATTGTAACACCACCCTTCTTCTATGGGTTGAACACCTGGACAACTGGGATGGCAATGCTATCCTTGTCTTCATAGGGGTTAAATAGACCGAATCAGGTGAAGGCCCCTTGTGCTAGGGCGCATGGATTCAGTTCATGGAAGTGGGCAATAGCCTGCACCGCGTTTTTAAGATTAGATTCTGGTTCCCATGTGCGCTCCTTGTCAGAGTACCCGGACCAGTGAATAAGATATTCTTTCTTTTTGCCCTTCCAGCAAGCGTCTACAATGTGATCCACCTTGTATTCAGCATCCAGTTCTTTT
>JBBPML010000355.1:0-25372 GCA_038090275.1 Austroboletus novae-zelandiae | reverse complement strand
TTCTTATCTAACCAATGGGATGAATTCCCTTATATAGTAGTTTACCCTAACATGTACAAACAGTAGAATAGTATATAAACCCCTGGGTTTCAAGGCTGGATCCCCAGCTTTGAAGACTTGGAGATTTTCTCTCACAGTCTGAAGTCCTTTGATAGACCAAGGGTCTAATTCCTTCATACTATTTGCATAAGCTCTATTAGAGTGTTTCACTTCTTCAAAGCTACTCCAGTACTGTCACAAAGGACTCTACTACCTTGACTTCCCCTGCTATTACAAGAATACAGGTCATCCACACAAGTGAGCTCTTGAGCTAGGACCAGGCTACCCTAGGGAATAGTTATTGGAGAAGAGGACTGATGCGACCTAGTGTCCCTTCCCCCCTTTGTAGGATCGATTGCCGGTTGGGCTGCTGAGCCAATCAAGTCAAGAGAAGATAGACAGCTTAGTGAGCAAGCTAAAGCAGGAGCACTCACCAGAGAGTTGACTCCACTTCCTGACTACTCAGATTTTGAATATGACCCCAACAACATACTCTTCAACGCCTTTGTAGGAGAAGAGGTTGAGCATATTATCAGAGAGGCAGAAGAGGAAGAAGAGGAGAAATAGAGGAACCTCCCTTCCAGGACTGTTAAGAAATCTAGGGAGTTCACCTTTCTTATCCATGAGAAACTGTGTCGCCCCAGAATTCATAGGATCTATGAGGCCAATCCAAGCAAGCAAAGACTTGATTGAGCCATTGAGCGCAACAGACCTTATACTGTCCACCCTTACCTACATACTTAGACAGAGTCAACGAGTTACAGAACCTGCTTGACGAAAGGAGATGAAAGAGAGAGCTAGTCGCCCTCCTGTTTGATTTCTGCCACTTCAGACAGCAACAGGTTGCTCATCTACATGAACTCTTAAATGACCCTTACCATCCAAGACACTAAAATGTCTAACTACAATCACCTCCTTGACCCTCAAAAAACTTGAACTGGAACATCATAGCCAGTACCATCGCCCGCCTGGAGCAAAGGGCTGATGAATTTCAGCAAGCCAAAGACACTTCCACTGTGGTGGCAGACAAATTAAGACAAAAACTGGAAGAAGCCGAAGAGCGGGCCCAGTTAGCCAATCAAAGAGTCAGAGAAATGATCGGGCTTCAAAAATGGGTCAGAAATGCTGGTACCCCCCAGTACAGCCATGTCCCTGATGTGGCTAGCAGCTTCAAGGCCAAGATCTTCGCAGATCCAGGGACCTATGACAGGTCCAAAGCCAAATTCGAGAAATGGTGGACGAAGATGAAAGCATGGGTAGAAGCAAACTCACAGTACTTCGCCATCAAGAACTCCATCATCAGGGGACCCTTACTGGTTAATGGTTACAACCAAGCCTTCGCCATGCTCTCTAGGCTCAAAGAAGTAAAAGGGAGTTACTACACAGAAATGGAGCTAAACAAGCTTTCCCAAGGAATCTCAACACTGGTGGATTGGGATGTGCTTTGTGCAGAAATCACAGGCCTCTTCAGGCCGGTGCTTCAGAAAGACTGGGCTCATTCCCAGCTATCCAACTACAAGCAAGGAGCCCAGGACATTTACATGTTCCTGGCTAAATTCAAAACACTAGCTTGGCAGGCCCAATGTGAAGACAGCCATGTGGCCTACCTATTGGAGACAAATTGCTCCGATGAAATCAAAAGGGAAATGTTCTGCCTTGGAAAGCGAGGAGCAGGATACAACGACACAATGAAGAACCTCCAGGATATAGGATGTAACCTGGAAGCATACAAAATTGCATCTGGCCAGAAGCAGTTTGGCCAAGATGAGAAACCAAGAAACAATGACTGAAAGGTCAATGCTGCCAACATCCAAGATAAGGGCAAGGCAAAAGGAAAATGCTACACCTGTGGCAAGAAAGGTCATTTGGCCAAAGATTGCCGCTCCCCCAAGCCCAAATGCTCAGAATGTGGCTGGTAAGGGGACCACAAGCAAACATGTTTCAAAAAGGGACACCAGACGCAGGCCGCCAACACAAAAGGCACCACAACCTGGGAAACACCGGGTAGTGCTGATGAAAAAGAACTCAAGCTAGATGACTTAATGGAAAAGTCAGTAGCCGAGATAAGGGCCCTCTTCAACAATGAAAAGAAGAAGGGAAAAGGCAAAGTGAACTGAGAGATCTAGGATCTCAGTTCACTAATAAGTTCGAACTACTAAAAGACACATTGTCACCCAAGGATTCCCCCATCGAAGGCGACAGGGTAAAGGGAAGTTGGCTAGCCGAAAGCCAGCACATTAATCTTATTCAAGAAGGCTATGAAGTTCTTGACTCAAATCCAAGCATCCTAGGCTCAGGACTAGAGATCAAAGAAGGCATAGACATGTGGATCCTAGCCACCATGAAAATAGAAGAAGAAACATCTTCTTTCCAGGAAAAAATCTTTGTGCACACAGTTCGCCAAAGAAAAGACATCAAAATGAAAGTATCTATTGGCTCAACACCAAAATCCCTCTCTTTAGTTGAAGCACTACTTGACACCGATGCAAACCGACTCTTCTTAGATGAAACTTGGGCTGTGACTCATGGTGTTCCCATGAAAGCACTCACATGCCCTATCCCAGTATTTAATGTCAATGAAACCAAGAACTCTGCTGGAAATATCATGCATTCCGTGAATCTGGTAATCAAATTTGATGAACACAGAGAAAGAATGATTGCAGAAGTAACCAATCTGGGTGAATGCCCATTGGTTATTGGATACAACTGGCTTCTGTGCCACAACCCTGAGATTGACTGGCAACAAGGCATAGTCAAGATGACTTGCTGCCCTAAAAGTTGCTTTTTATTACAGGATCGTGCCATTCACATCTGTGATGCAGAAGAACATGATGAACAGGAAGAAGCATGGGAAGGCTACCATGCACGTGCAGCACTAGAAGTGCCAACCACACCACCTTCCAAAACCCTAGAAGAAATGATATCTGAATGTTACCATAAATGGCTAAAAGTATTCTCCAAAGAAGAATCAGAATGCATGCCCACTAAAAAACCCTGGGACCATGCTGTTGATCTAAAAGAAATGTTCCAACCCAAAAAGGGAAGGATCATACCCCTGTCAGTGACAGAACAAGAAGAGGTCTCAGCCTTCATTGACAACCAACTCAGAAAAGGATATATTCGCTCTTCTAAATTCCCTCAAACGTCACCAGTGTTCTTTGTCTCTAAAAAGGACGGAAGAAAGTGGATGGTCCAGGACTATTGCTATCTCAATAAACACACAGTCAAGAATAATTATCCACTGCTGTTGATCAGACAACTAGTCGATAAATTAAAAGGAGCTAAACTATTCACCAAGATGAATCTCCACTGAGGATACAACAATGTACACATCAAAGATGGAGATGAATGGAAAGCAGCCTTCATCTGCTTCAGAGGTGCATTTGAACCCTTAGTCATGTACTTTGGGCTATGCAATTCCCCAGCAACATTCCAAGCCATGATGAATGAATTATTTGCCGACATGGAAGATGTTGCAATAGTATATATTAATGATCTCATGATATTTACCAAAACAGACAATCTGGAAGAACATCAGAAGATAGCCCAAAAGGTGCTAGCTCACCTTGAGGAAAATGATCTATTTGTAAAATCAGAAAAATGCTCATTCCATGTCAAAGAAGTTGAATTTCTAGGCATGATGGTTGGTTAAGATGGAATTCGCATGGATGATTCCAAAGTAAAAGCCGTTCTGAAATGGCCAACACCAAAGAACCTCTGAGGAGTCAGAAGCTTCTTGAGGTTAGCTAATTTCTATAGGAGATTCATCTTCAACTACACTACATTGGCTAGATCAATGAATGACTTAACAAAGAAAGACCCACCATTCATATGGAGTGACAAATGCCAAGAAGTGTTTGACACACTAAAACAAAGATTCACAACTGCACCAGTCCTTGCATTTCCTGACATAGACTGTCAATTCTGCTTAGAAAGCAATCCCTTGGACTATGCCACAGGTGTGGTTTTATCTATACAACAAGGAGAGAAATGGCACCCAGTTGCCTATTACTCTCATTCTATGAATGATCAGGAAAGGAATTACCTGGTCACTGATAAAGAACTCCTCTCGATTATGTGTGCACTAGAAGCATGGAGGCACTACCTAGAAGGAGCTAGATTCCAATTCGAGATCTGGAACGACCACCAAAATCTTCAATGGTTCATGATACACCAAGATCTGAACAGAAGACAAGCATGCTGGGCACAGTATCTATCTAGATTTAATAGTATATGGTGCCACAAACCTGGTGCTACAATGGGAAAAGCTGATGCACTATTCAAAAGAGAAGACCACATGGAAGGCATTGAAGAAGATAATAAACAAGTATTAGTATTAGTAATCCCGCTGGAGCAGATTAGGACAACCCTTATCCAAGATGAAGGCGATAAGTTATTAGAAAGAATAAAAGAAAAAACAGTAACATTAAAAGAATCAGAAGTCCAGAAGCTCTATGAACAAAGCTACATAGAGCATTCTAGAGAATCACTACTTATTAAAGAAGAAAAGATCTTTGTCCCCAATAACATAGATCTCAGATGCGACATGGTAACAAACTGCCATGACACCTCCTCTGCAGGTCACCCTGGACAAGAAAAGACCCTAGAACTGCTGAGCAGATTCTACTCTTGGCCAGGCATGTTCACTTATGTAAAAGAATACATCACTAGATGTGATGTGTGTCAAAGAATGAAGACAGGCAACAAACTGCCAGCCGGCAAATTGCAACCCCTTGAGCCTTCCATAGCTCTATGGGTTGACATATCAGCAGATTTCATCACTAATCTGCCACTATCTAATAACTATGACTTAGTACTTGTTGTTGTTGACAGGTTCAACAAAGAAGTCGAGTTTATTCCCACAGTAAAGATGGTCACAGTGTTAAACACTGCCTATCTATATTTAAATCAAGTGTGGACCAATCATGGGATCCCATGCTCTATCATATCAGATTGTGGACCACAATTTGCATCACAAGTGATGACAGAATTGTGCAAACAATTAGAAATCAAATCTAAATTATCTACAGTGTCTCATCCACAAACAGATGGACAAACAGAGTGCATGATCTGAGACCTCCAGCAGTATCTCTGGATCTTTTGTCATGAAAAACAGATGGAATGGGCAGACTGGCTTGCCATTGCCCAATTCAGCTATAATTCAAAAAAGCAGGCTTCTACTCAAAAGACCCCCTTTAAAGTTACAAGGACTTATATACTCTGAATGGGAATAGAACCTGGCAGCTCTAAAGCACCTGCAGCAGACAAGCTAGTCAATAACATAACTAAAATATTAAAATCCACTAGAATGAACATTGAGCGGACTCAATCTAAAATGAAGATCCAAGTGGACAAACACTGTTCGGAAGCAAAGAAGTACTCCTAGAAACTAAGAATCTATGCTTGAAGTGCAAATCACATAAATTAACAGAGAAATGGCTGGGCCCATTCTCCATTACCAGATGCATCAGGAGCAACGTAGTCGAGCTGAAACTCCCTTGCAATATGTGTATTCACCCTGTGGTAAACATATCAAGGGTCAAACCTTATCTAAAAAGATTAAACGGCCAACCAGTCTTTCAGCCTGGACCAGTCTATGTCTCAGAAGATTTAGATGCTGAATATGAGGTTGACCACATTGTAGACACTTGCTGGAAGGGTAGAAAGAAAGAATATCTAGTTCACTGGTCAGGCTACTCTGATGAGGAGCGCACCTGGGAACCCCTATCTAATCTAAAGAATGCGACAGATGCAGTTGCACACTTTCATGAACTAAACCCGAAGGCGCAAATATGTTCTACCTTCACCAAGTTCGGTCTTTTTAACCCTTATGATGATGTCACTATCCCTGTTGAGGTTGCTCAGGTGTTCAACCCATAGAGAGGGGATGGTGTTATGATCGCTCATTTCACCTAACTTAATTCCTGCCACTTGACTGGGTCAAACTTGCAACCTTCCACATATGGTAACTTATTCCCACACCAAGATGGAACAGACTTGTTGACAAGTCATCCCTAACTTATCATGTGACCACTTTCATCAGCGGTCTAGACTCAGTCACATGACCACATCATGTGACACATCACATGCACAAGGGCTAGACCCTTATTCTCTTATCTATGACATCATACCCTATGCCCAACACATGTTTCACATGTGGCTTCTATCTTGCCTCATGGGCAAGGCTATGCTTAATCTCTGCTATGCTTCTCTCTTATCAGCCTATGGCATATCTAACTCTTATCATATTCACACAGCTTCTTATCTAACCAATGGGATGAATTCCCTTATATAGTAGTTTACCCTAACATGTACAAACAGTAGAATAGTATATAAACCCCTGGGTTTCAAGGCTGGATCCCCAGCTTTGAAGACTTGGAGATTTCCTTTCACAGTCTGAAGTCCTTTGATAGACCAAGGGTCTAATTCCTTCATACTATTTGCATAAGCTCTATTAAAGTGTTTCACTCCCCATCTCTGAGAAATCATGGAATTCTATCTCCATGGATTTCATTGAACAACTCCCAGCCTCCTCCAGCCATACTGCCATCTTCATTGTTGTGGACCGACTCTCCAAACAATGTATCTTTATCCTGATCAATGACAAGGTAACATCTCCGGAGTTACAGTAGCTAAACTCTTCCTCCTGCATGTGTTCTCCAAGCATGATGTCCCTTCCCATATCACTTCCAACAGAGGTTCTGAATTCATCTCCCATATCACTTTCAACAGAGGTTCTGAATTCATCTCCCACTTCTTCCGTTCCCTTGACAAGGTGCTAGATATCAAGCTTCACTTCACCTCTGGTTACCATCTGGAGGGCGATGGACAAACAGAGCGAATGAACTAGACACTAGAACAGTATCTCTGGATTTATTGCAACTACCAACAGGACAACTGGTCTTAACTCCTGCCCCTCACAGAGTTCTCGTACAACAATGCTCCGAATGCAACTACAGGTGTCTCCCCATTCTTCGCCAACAAGAGTTACTATCCCAACATCTCTGTCCATCCTGAGTGTGACCTGACTTCTGCCTGCGCCAGAGAATACTTGGTAGACCTCAACTCCCTCCATTTATTTCTCTGTGAAGAGATAGCAGCAGCACAGAAACAGTACCAAGGACTGGCTGACACAAAGTGCATCCCTGCTCTGGACTTCAAAGTCGGAGACCAGGTCTTTGTTAAAGCCAAATATTTCAACTCTACTCAGCCCTCTAAAAAGCTCTCCGAGAAGAATCTAGGTCCATATCTGATCATTGCTCAAGTTGGCTCCCTCTCTTTCACACTCTGTCTCCCTGACTCAATGAAGCCTGTTCATCTGGTCTTCCATGTCTCACAGGTAGAACCTGCGGTCCCCAATACTATTCCTAACCGTGTCCAACCTCCTCTACCTCCGGTTGAGGTTGACAGCAAACCTGAGTATGAGATCTCCAAGATTCTCGACTCCAAGATAGACTGTAGGTGAAAGCATTGCAAGATTCTCTATTTAGTCCAATGGTCCAGCTATGAAGGTACCAACAAGGAAACCTCTTGATTACTTGCAACAGAACTAGATCATGCATCAGAACTTGTTGCTGATTATCACCTCCAGTATCCAGATAAGCCTGGTTCTCATACCTCCTAATCCATTTTATATTACTTATATTTCCTTCCACTTATATTTCCTCATTCGTACTTCTTACTCATTCTCTGTCTCCATTTTTCATTAACCCTTACATACAAAAGAAAAGAAAAAACAAAGAAAATAACTAAACAAAAGAAAAAATGTTCCAGCCCTTACTGGCCATCCATTTTCACATCCTCTTCCCCTTCTCCATCTACATCCCCATCCGCTCTGATACCCTCTGTCCCTGTTTCCTTCCTTCCAGCAGTGGCTGCCTCTTTAGCCAGCTCCACTACCTCCTCTGCATCCGGAGTTCCCACCTCCAACACCTCCAACTCCTCTGCCTCTTGATCTCACCTTTCCCACCTCATTGTGACCATTTCCTTCTGGATGGCAACCAGCGACATCAGGACCTTCTTGACATCTCAGAGGACTGCTGTCTACTCCATGATCCTCCTCAACTGTTGTCACTGGGCTGACACGAGCTTGCGAAGAGCCTCTGAGCTCTCTGAGCTCTTCACCCCCACTTTCCTCTGCCTCGACGTCCCTGCCACCACACTGTCCTCCTCCATCTCCGTCCAGGCCTTCTTCGTCAGCCTGGGCACTTCTACATACATTTTGTGCTTCTTCGGTACTGGCCCCTCAACTACAATCACCTCATCATCGTCATCTTCCATTCCTTCTGGCTGTGCACATCAAATCTTGATGGTGACACACACCATGCAGGACGTCGCCTTCTTCCTGTGAGCCAGCATGCACTCAATGTTGAGGCAGCGGCACTGGAAGCACGCATCTAGCGTGTACTCAATTGGTGGCTTGTTGGCCTTTGCTTTTCCCTTGCCCTTTATTTGGGCTTGGGTCAGGCCGGGGCCTCCGAACCCTCCTGCTCCAAAACTGTTAGCCCCATCCTGACCTTTTTGTGATCCACTCACCTCCTGCATCCTCTTCAATGCCTTTTTGCGCTGCTTCACCACAATCTTTTTGGCTCTTCTCTTAGCCTCCTCCTCCTCTCACTTCCAGTGTGCATTTTCTTCTGCCTTGCACCTCGCCTTCTCTGCCTCCTCCTGCCATCTCTGTTCCTCCTCTCAATGTTTCCTTGCCTCCTCCTCGCACCTCTTCCTCTCCTTCCTCTCAACTGCCTGCCAATGGCGCTCATTGTACTTGGCACAGCCAAGCCCCACATTGTTGTCATCATCCTCCTTGAGATGTTTGTCCAACCAGGACAAAAGGTCGGAAGTGGGAATGGTGGTTACATTGTTCATGGTAGTAGACATGGGTGTGGTTGAAGAAAAGAAGTGAGCCAACTGTGCTACTTTATATGTCAAATCCAAATTCTACTCCTCCACTCGCTTAACCTCCACTCCGAACCTTCCAACTTTTCACATTTTCACATCCACTGCTTTGTACTCTCCCACAGCCTTCAAGGGTTCAAGCCTAAGGGGGGGATACTGTCATATCTCAGAATTCAACCAAGTCATCTCCTGTCTCATTTGACACCCTCCAGTCTGTTTCCTCCTGTTTCTCGTGTTCCATTCATCTGGACCTCTCTGTCTCCTGCTCATTATCTCTAACACATGTACATTATACTTATGTTCCATTCCTATGTCTCCTTGTTCTCTATTTAGTATAGTCTCTATTCTCCCCTGCAGTGCTTGGGTAAGGAGCATAGCTCCAGCTGTGCGACTGACCAGCACAGCAGTGGTACTTAGTTGCCTCCATGTCTGACCCTGATCCTTTCTCCTTTTAGAACTCCTCCTCCATATATAAACACTTGTACTCTGTACTCTGTTCTTCAGTTCAAATATCAACTTAGTCTTCACTTTCTGATTCTTTCATCATTGAGCTCATCAATGAGTTCTCCCACCTGAGTCTTGACAACTCACCTCCAACCCTCCAACCCTCTGACCCCCTGCTCCAACCCTTGCATAAATCAGTGACCTAGAACTCTGACAAGAACACATCACATAAGGTGAAGCCGAAGTCACTACCCTACCAAATACCTCCGGTGCTCCAGAGGCAAGTAACCAGACTCCTGCAGACCCAGACTTAACAATAAGGAGATAAGGGTCTAGCCCTTGGACATGTGACTGAGTCTAGACCACTGATATAAGTGGTTATATGATAAGTTAGAGATGACTTGAAGACAAGTCCTTTCCACCTTGATGTGGGAATAAGTTACCATATATGAAAGGTCGCAAGTTCGACCCAGCTAAGTGGCAGGAATTAAGTTAGGTGAAATGAGCAATCATAACACTACCTATCATATTTTTCAAACTCCCTATGACTTTCCAAGGATTTCTGACCAACTGAAATCAACTTCTCATCATTTGAAAAATCCAAAACACACTCCACACCTCCTGGACTCATCTGGCAGTCCACCCATTGATCCCCCTCACTCAATACTTCTTCTCAAACCCACTAGGAATCCCTTAGGACAAATCTCAAATCTTGCATTCACACACAACAGCCTAGCTGTACCCCTACAGCTAAGTTATTGATTTTACAGTGTATTCTAGATAAGAGAGATAAAGACTATTGGTGAAATAAATAACTATCAGTCAGCATGAGTCAGATATGAGTCATTAGACTGAGTTATCCACAGTCATTATGAGTAATCTATGATAAGTAGATCATATCCTATTAGTTGATAGGATTATCTGTCATTTATGATAACACAAGAAGCAAGATAACAGTGTTCTGGAGCATTCCAGATTTTTATAATATGTATCATAGATAAGAGATAAGATGGTTCTAGACCGATCTTAGATCTTTATCTTAATAAGATGACTCTAAACTGTGTCCAGACTTGTTCTGTGTCTTAAGAAGCATATGATTATTCATGTGATCAAGTCACATGTGTCTGTTGTCATGTGATAAGGTTCACACAAACACATGATCACTTTTCTTTCAATACTCCTCCTTATGATTGGTTATTCCAAATCATATTCATGAATAGTTATTCATGTGATCTTGATGAGATGCAAAGCAATGACATTTGCTGCAAATTTTGTTGAACCTAGATTCTTGGGCATGATGTCTGCAACCTGTCAATCAGTGGAGATGTAGAAGAGATCTAATTTCTCTTCTTCTTCCATATATTGTCTAATGTAGTGGAATTGAACTCCAATGTGTTTTGTTCTATTTGACTGTGCTGGTTGTGTAGCCAAGAAAATAGCACCCTGGTTATCACAGTATAAGGGTATTCTGGGAATGGACATTCCAATTTCCCCTAGTAGGTTTTTGATCCAAGAAATTTGGTGTGCAGCTTGTGACATAGCAATGTATTCAGCTTCTGTAGATGATCCTGCAACAACACTTTGTCACTTTTTTAACCAGGATATTGGTCCATCTGCTAAGAAAATCAGGTTGTCTGTGATAGATTTGTGATCATCTGGATTCACAGCCCAATCACTATCACTATATCCAAGAAATCTAAATTTCTGTGATCCATCATGTAAGATTCCAAGATTCCTGGTTATTCCAAGGTATCTGATAATCTGTAATGCATGATTATAATGATCTTCAGATGAGTTTGCACAGTATTGTGACATTTTGATAACAGAATAGGCAAGATCTGGTCTTGTTCCAAGCATGATGTATAGAAGTGATCCTATTACTTGTTGATACTTGGTTCTTAGAGAGGATGAAGATTTTTTATCACTCTTTCAAGGATTATGATCATAGCCTGTTGGAAGTGGAATGTATGCAGGTTTGGCATTATCCAAACCAAATCACTTGACAACCTTAGAAACATATATGGATTGATCCAATGTAATTCTCTTCTTTGATCTGTCTCATTTTATGGTTATTTCAAGATATTCCTGAACAGTACCAAGATCTCGAGAGTTTCAGATCTTCATGAACATTGTTTTTTCTTTCATGATGAGGTTTCTGTCTTTGCAGAAGAAGAGTATATCATCAACATAGATGATTATAAGAATAAGAGCACCTTGAGTAAATTTATGTAAAGTAAATTCCTCCATCTGAGAGGCATCTTTTGTATCCTTTTGAGAGTAAAGATTTGTGCAAGGTTTTATTCCATTGCAGGGCAGCTAGTTTCAAGCCATAGATCACCTTTAGTAATCAACAAACTTTCTTTTCAGATCCTTTGATCACAAAGCCTTCTGGTTTTTCCATGTATAGGACTTCATCAAGGTCACCATAGAGAAAGGCTGACTTGACATCCAGTGCTTTGATCTCCCAGTCATTGATTGCAGTGATTGCTAAGACAAGGTGAACTGTCTCGAATCTTGCAACTGGAGAGAATGTTTTGTCAAAATTTAGACTAAAGATTTGTGTGAATCCTTTTGCAACCAGTCTGGCTTTCTTTCTGTCATTTGATTTTCTTGCAAAGACCCAGTGACACTTTATGGGTTTTCTATCTTGAGGACAATTTTCCAATCTCCAATCTTTCCTTTTTTTCATCATATCCATTTCTTCATTACATGCTTTTATCCATTCTTCTTGGTCTTACAGAGAGGATTTTTGTATATCTTTGTAGAATATTGGGATCTCATCAGTTGTTACTGTATGAGCCATGAGTGTAACCATGTATTGTGAAGAATATTGGTTGGCTTTTGCCATGTCAGTATCTTTCTATTCTTGTTCCATGGGATCATCTTCTGGTGTTGTTTCTTTAGAAAGTTCAGGTTTCATAGGTTGATTCTGAGAGAGATTTAGGATATTCCTGATAAACTCCCTTTCATTATGGATATCACTTTCTATTTCCACAGCTGTCCATGTGCCATAGATGTTATCAATTCTGATCACAGGTCTCCTGTATCATCCTGATGTTCTAACTTCTGTCTGAAGTTCCAATCCAGAATATGGTGATGACTTTTCATAGTGGAAGATATGTTCTACTCTTATTGATTTAATCTTGAATCCTTGAGGTTGTCCAGAGGTTCTAGAAGATTCGGGAGTAGCATGTGAATCAGGATCTGAATGTATTCTTGCTTGTTCGGGTTTTCCAGAGTCCAGTGTCTCTTGATCCTGTGTTTGTTTGAAGGTATCACCTTTATCAGTTGTTTCATGTTGTTCTTCAGGAAGTTCTGGTTCTGAAGACTCTGATGAAAGAGATGGTGATGGTGATTGTTCTGTAGTTGGTTGTTGATCAGGAGTAAGTGAGATGTCATGACTATCTCCTCCTGAATCTGAACTATCAGAATCATGTTCATAATTCTGTTTCTCTAGAGAGGAAGGTTGAGAAACAGGGGATTGTTTGTCTCCTTCAAGGTTGCAATGAGGGAATGAGAATTCATCAAAGGTAGCAGTTCATAATAACACAATTCTTTTGTACTGATATGATCAGAACTGGTATCCCTTGGTTCCTTTATCATATTCAACAAAGATCATCTCTTCTGATTTAGAAGAGAGCTTGTTGGCATGTAGTACCAATGGTATAAGCACATATGCTTGGCAACCAAATGTTCTGAAGTCAGAAACATCAGGTTTGGATTTGTGCCAGAGTTTATAGGGTGTTTTACAGTGAATTCAACACATAGGTTGTCTGTTGTAGATCCTCAAGGCTAGTTCTGAAGCATCTTGCCAAAAGAATGGAGGTAGACATACATGTTGTTGCATGGCTTCTAACTTTTCAAGGATAGTCTGATTGAATTGTTCAGCTCATCCATTTTGCTGTGGTGTGTTTGGAATGATGCGTTGATACTGTATCCCTTTTTGAGAAAGGATTTTCATAAGAGAAGCATTAATATATTCTTCTCCTTGGTCTGAATGCAGCACTTTAAGGTGAAGACCTGTTTGAGTCTCAGCCCAGGAGAGCCAATCTTGAAAGACATTAGGTGTATCAGATTTGTGTTTGAGGTAACAGAGTTGTGAAAACCCAGAGTAGTCATTGATAAAAGTCATTATCCAGGTATGACCAGTATGAGATCTAACAGGAAATTCACAAAGATCTGAGTGTACCAGATCAAGAATGTGTGAAGATCAAGTATTGCTGGCATGGAATGGTTGGTTGGTCATTTTACCAAGGAGACAATCTCAACAGATGCCAGAGAGTGTGGTGACTTTTGAGAAGTCTGGACAACTTTTAGTAGTGCAAAGAGCTTCCATAAAACAGTGTCCTTGTAAGTGAAGATGCCATAGCAGGGAAGAATCCTCATGTAGACTGTTTGCTGTACTGGATGGTTGAATGATGTCAGCCTTGATCCAGTGCAAATGGTTCCCAGTTGCAAGAGGTAATCCTCTAATGATTAGTTTATTGTTTTGATGGAAGGTGGTTGCTTTGCCAGTGGTAATCACATGGAAACCTTGATCACAAAAATATGTTGTTGACAACAATCTCTTGGAAGCTTTAGGAGCATATCAAACATTGGATAATCAAATGTTGTGATAGGTTTGACCATTGTGATGGTGAAGCAAAACAATTCCAGGATCATAGTTCATAATAATTTGACCTGATGCTGTAAAGCAAGGTTTCTTTTTATGTTCTAGAGTAGAAAAATCAGAGAGGTATGGTGTAATATGTTTGATGCATTCTGAATCAATTAACCAACCATCATCTGATGTCTTAGGATCACCCAGATAGAATGAATCATTGTATTTCCCAAATTCTAATTCATATGCACTATCATGGTATCCACCATTGCCATCATATCTATCCCATACTTCAAGGTCACGAGAATCCAGACCATGTATATATTCAGGTGCCATCAGATCTCCTTCCTAATTGAGTGGAAATTCCAACTCTAGGAGATTTTTTCTTCTTTTTACTCTTTTTCCCTTTCTACTCCTCCTAAAGTGTAATTCTGGTATCCAGAGATGCACTTGAGGTATTCAATTGGACATCCAATTGTTTAGGAGCTGTTTCAATGAGTAAGAAAGAGTCAAAATGGATTATTGAATCGAAATATATTACCAGTGATAGCAATGGACATTCCATTGTTACCATCTTCATCATCAGAAATAAATGTTTGAGCAGCAAGTGCTGTGTTCATGGCAGCAGATTGAAAATCTCTCATATCAAATGCGGTTCCTGATTTGAAAGATGCAAGAGGATCATCCATCTCAACATCTTCACCAGCTTCCATAGCCATGTTGGCACCATTGCCCTTTTTCACAAACTTTTCTTTTTCTTTTTCTTTGGCTCCAGTGGTGGGTTTCTTTGTGAAGGATTTCTTTGATCCAGGGCAGTTTGAAGAGGGTCCAGGATTCAAAGAGTATCCTGGTCTGTTGACACAGTTTTTCTCTGCATGGTTGGAAAATCGATAATGCTTGCAGTGAGGAAGCTTGCCAGTGAGAGTTTTCTTGATAGTAGAGACCCTGTTTGCTTTTGCAGAGCTCTCTGCAACAGAAGCACAAGAGGTAGGGGAAGGATTATGGAAAGGAGTGACTTTGGATTGTTCATATTCTGCCATGATTTTTGTGGTTATTTTATTCACAGTAAAATCAGCAGATGTTGAAGTATGACTAATGATAGTCATGAGAGAAGGCATTGTGTGAGTCATCTTGTGAACCAAGAGCATTGTCTTGAGTTCTTTGGTGAGAGTAAGTCCTGCATCTTCAAGAGGAGCAAAGAGATGTTGGAGGTTGTGGAGATGGGGGGTAGGGTCAAATCTTGCTTTCTGTGGCATTGAGTAATCCAATACTTCATAGAATAAAGCAGATATCTCTGTAGGTCCAGTGGAAGCAAGGGTATCCTTGATAGTGTCCCAGGTCCTTTTTGACAATGCTACACCAGCATAGACAGCAGTACCAGTGATATATGATAAGGGAAGATAAGATTGCAACTTTGTTGCAATCTTGAGACCTATTGTGCCTAGGGCTTGTTGGTCTTGTTTCTTCCAGAGAATAAGATCTTTATTTGTAACAACTGGAGGTCTGGTTGAAACAATGGGCATAGAGGAAGATCCTTCTACAATGTCCCAAAGTCCCTGTAATCTTAGCACATTTCAAAGATGTAAAGACCATTCTAAATAATTTGAAAGTCCTCAAAGAATGGGAATAACAGCAAAAAGAGATCTTGAATCGGAAGACATAATGTTTGGAATCTAGATGAAGAGTAAGTATCCTACAATTCATCAAGATAATTCCAAGAAGAGAGGTCAGGTTAAAGGGTCTGGTAAGAAGGGTTTTTCTTTAAAAATTTTCTATGTGCACAATGCAAAGATTTATAAGGAGGAATAGTAGGATGAGTGTCAATACAATGAACACAAAAATCAAAGCTATCAGCAGCTGTGAAAGGAAAGATGTCAAGGAAATCCTCAAACACTTCTCCTTCCTGCATGAGAATATTTTCTTCTATTTCTTGTAGACCAAGGTCTTCAAAGAAATGATAATTCTTCATTGTTTTATTGTCCAGAAGATTAAGATAGCGGCAATCCAGCACATCTTTCCAAAAAGGATGGACAAGAGGAAACTTTCCTGGGAGAATCTTGTTCATCTTGGCAAAGTCACTTGGTGGATTTATCCTTGATAATTTCTCCACTCTCCTCTCTATATCTCTTGAGTAGGTTATCCTTTCCAAGAGAGGAGAAAAAGGCCAGGTCAGAGGAACCTGATTCTTGAGTGAAGAACAGGAGATACTCTTGCCCCATCTGTTGAGTGCAATCACCTCTGGAGCTTAAAGGAAACTTGCATTCTGAATCCTCATAAGAGAGAATATCAGATGATTCTTCTTCTCTTCCCATGATGTCATTGCAGTGGGTAAGATAAAAGAATTATTGAAGGGGTTGGAGTATAGCCTGGCTTTTTGTGATAGGTTAACTTATGTCAAGACCTGTTATCCAGATTTGCATGTGAACTCTTTGGAGTTCACATTTGAGGTAGTCCTGTGCTTTAATCAGTGTCATTTTTGTGTGAAGAGCACTTTCCATGTATTTGGTCTGTTTCCAGACAAGCCTCCATTGTTCATTCATAACCTCATTCCAAGATCGCTTGGTTGGGACATCTCAGAACCATCTATTGAGCTGCATGAGTGTTCATGCTTTCTTCTTTGCCTGGTGAGATAATGTATCATCTGTATTAAATGGTGCAATGGATTATGCCCAGTGGTTCAAGAGAGGGTATTGTTTGTCACTGAGTTTATTTTCTCTGAAGTGAACAAAGTAGAGAAGAAGAGGGTGAAATTTAGACATCATAATTTCAACTCCTTCTCCATGAATGAAGTTTGTTGCAAGAGTCCTCTGGTCCACTCATTCTGTTGGCTAAATCCCTGCCCTTATTTTCCCTCTATGTCATCAACCACTACCTCTGCTTTATTCTCCTTTCCCTGCTCTCTATGCATGTCATGAACTCACTCTGGATCAGTTCATTCCCTCTGCTCTATCTACTCCCCCTAAAGAGCACAGCATCTTTGCCCCTTATGGCCTCATTCTCTTAGGATCCCTCTTTGGGTGAATTACACCATCAGAGTATTTTAATTTTGCCTATTTCATATTCCCTTTTAGTCATGGACCTTATCACCTCCTTCAATTCACCATCCAGATCTGATATTACCTATTCCATCCCAGTCTTGCTTACACCATAGGTCCTTGTATTACTTCATGAACTGCAGATTAGTAGTACTTTCACATATGCTACAGTATCGCTTATATACCTGCCTTATGCAGCCCATTGTACTCAGCTAAATCTGTGCAATTATATGCAGTATTTGGTCTCACTCCAGCATGACAGTTCTGCTGAGACTCCCTTTGGATTTCTACAGGACTTCATGTCATCTTCGAGGACACTCTGAGAGATTGAACATTGTGCATGTGTAACAAAAGATTTAGCTCTCCTTATATCTCTGCTACCATCCAGCAAGATACCCCCACCACCTGCCCACCATATCTTACAGATTCAGAGACTACAACAAGGAGGAAACCCTCGAAGAACAAAAAGAGAAAAGAAGAGTTGAACTAGCCTTCCAGACTATACAACAGAATCAACCTCACTTCACCCCTCCAGGAAGCTTCTCCCCAGCTCCCTCTAGACCTGCTCTTCAATGAGGAACCCCCCTATCCCTGCCCCTATCTCTCTCCCCTCTGACAATGATATGGCCAAACTCAAAGCTGGACTCCCTGATGACTTCTTAGGGGAAGCATCTGATGCTAAGTATTGGCTTAGAGTCATGAATGCATACTACATCATGAACAAGGAAAAGTACGACAGCAAACCAAAGAAGATCTACACCGCCCTTAACAGGATGTCTAAGGGATGAGGCAAGCTCTATGTGGAGGCTGCATATGAAGCACTGGACAGCAGATCTGTTACACTGGACAAAGCCACTTGGGCGGAGTTCAAGAACGAATTATTGGAAGCCTTTGCCAACAAAGAAAGTGCTGCAGACTCATGATGAAAACTCCACCAGATCATCATGAAAGAAAAAGGGTTAGATGCCCTTAATTGCTACAACACAGACTTCTGGCTCCTATCCAGCAAAGCCAAGATCACCGATCAAAATGCCCTGATCAAGTATTACATGAAGAGTTTAGACTCAGATTTCACTGAGCGGATCATTGGCATGGAGAAAGAGTCTGAGACATGAACTGAATGGTCAAACAAAGCAGCCACATTTGCTCACCAACAGGATAGGATCAGAGATATCTGCGAAGGACGATACTCCACTGGAGGGAACCACAGAAACTCCAATGCTATGAACATAGATGCAGTTCAAACTACTACCTTAGGATGCCACATGCTCTCCTTAGTTGAGAGAGCTTGCCACATTGGAAAAAACAGATGCTTCATCTGTCACAAGGTCAGGTGTTTCACCAGAAATCAGCCTCACAATGGAGGACCCCCTCCTTGCCCATTCAGAAACCCTGCTAGGGTTCAGAACATTGACATCAAAACTGGATCAGTCAATGAATATGTCAAACAACTAGGCAAAAAGGAGGTAGATGAGAAAGAGGTGCTCTGGGTGTTAAAGGAATGCTTTGAAAACAAGGAAGAAGGAGAGGAGATGATCGCCAAGGTCAAACTCAAGGATAAGGGCTTTTTGGTTTTTTAAAGAGGAAACAGGAATTGGCTCACTGTTCCCCTTCTCTAACTTCTATATTAGTATCAAGCAATCCAAAATCAATCCTCATTCCTATTTCACTTGAGAATTCCAGAAGAACCATTGCCGAAACCACTGCCCTAATCGACTGTGGAGCAACCAGTTCTTTCATAAACCTTGACTTCACCTGAAGAAACTCTCTTCCCATGGAAAAAATAGGATGGCACATATGAGCCATCAATGCTGATGGGACAGCAAATCAAGCTGGCCTCATCAGATATCAAACTACCCTCACCTTCCATGTAGAAAATGTCACAAAGAAATGATCTTTCCATCTTCTCCTTGCTAGCAAAGAAAATGTCATTCTCGGAATGAATTGGCTTAGGGAATAGAACCCTGAAATTGACTGGACCACCGACCAAGTTATACTCAATGTGCCTCATCAGAAACCCAGACTACCCCTTAAAGAAGAAGAAGTGGATGAACAATGATACCTTTTCTGCTATCTCCGCAAAGATCCAGATCTAGCGATCCATGCAGCCTATTATAATCAATATGAGGTTGACATGGAATATGTCATGAAAACTACACTCTCCACTGAGCTGGAAATGGCAAAGAATGTGGAAAAGAAGAAACTCCCTGATGCATACAAAGACAATGTGAATGTATTTGAAGAAAACCCCCCAAATATTCTACCTCCATCCCATTCATACAATCATACCATCAAACTACAAGAAACCTTTGTCTCAAAATGAGCCAAGGCATACCCTTTATCTCTTTCACAACAAGAGGCACGTAAGAAGTTTGTCAAGGAAAACTTAGTAAATGGAAGGATCAAATCCTCACAATCCCCCCAAGCTGCATCTTTCTTTTTTGTGAATAAGAAAGATGGAAAGCTTTACCCCTGCCAAGACTACAGGTACCTCAACAAACACACTGTAAAAAATGCCTATCCATTACTAAACATCCAGTCCATTGTAGAACAAATCAGAAACTCCTCAATTTTTACTAAAATGGACATCCAATGGGGCTATCACAACATCCAGATCATATCTGAAGACCGATGGAAAGTGGCCTTCATTACCCCCTATGGTTTATTCGAATCTACGGTCATGTTTTTTGGCTTGTGCAACTTACCTGCTACCTTCCAGGCTTTTATAAATGATGCCTTCATGGACTATCTGACTGAGGGATGGCTGATCATTTACATGGATGACCTAGGAATACACTTTTCAGACCTGGGAGAATACCAGGAAAGGATGATCAAAGTGCTAGAATGACTAAGAAGTCTAGGGCTTAGGTGCAAACTCCAGAAATATACCTTCAACTCTTCCACCATGGATTATCTCAGCCTAACAGTTAGACTGGGAGAACTAGCAATGGATGCCACCAAACTAAAAGTGATTGATGAATGGAAACCGCCCACAACAGTAAAGGCAGTCAGGTCTTTCTTAGGATTCTGCAATTTCTATCAAAGATTTATCTCAGATTTTGCCTGGCAAGTAAACCCCCTAAACAAGTTAGCTCAAAAACAAATCCCCTGAATGTGGGGTAAAGAGGAACAAGAAGCATTTGAGGACATGAAACTAGTCTTCTCATTATTTTTGGTACTCCACCAACTTAACCCAGATCTCTGATACCATATCATGACTGATGCCTCCCTATTAGCCACAGGAGAAGTTCTTATGCAAAAAGACAAGAACAGAGACATACACCCCTGTGCGTACCAATCTGGAACTCTCTCTAGTGCAGAAAGAACTATGACATCTATGATAGAGAACTTTTGACAGTGATTCATGCCTCAGAAGATTGGAGATATCATCTTTTAGATGCAAAACATGTGGTTCAAATCCTCACTGATCATAAGAACCTCACTTATGTAAGATGATTCTAGACCGATCTTAGATCTTTATCTTGATAAGATGATACTGAACTGTGTTCAGACTTGTTCTGTGTCTTAAGAAGCATGTGATCATCCATGTAATCAAGTCACATGTGTCCATTGTCATGTGATAAGGTTTACACAAACATGTGATTACTTTTCTTTCAATATCCTTCCCATGGTTTTCACACCACTTCCACCCACTTTTTGTCACACTCTTCTCATCTGACAACACAACACCTTTACTTCACCACTTTCCCAGCCTATGAAAACCAATTGGACACTTGGATTACCTATTATCCAGTAAGTATAGCCCTTAAATTGCCAAAGAAACACTCAAACTTTGTGAAATTTAGCCAATCGATTGAAATAGATAAGAGATCTTTGTCAATATATCATCCCTCACACTCTCAGTAAATCCCATGTCAAATAACCAGTTGAAATCCACTAAATATAGTTAGATATCTATCACTTTTTCATCCTGAGTGAGTCTGATATTAAATAAATAATGCAAATTCACTAAATTCAATTTATTGATTGAAAAGTGATATAGATCTTTGCCAACCTTTTATTCCCTGCATCCTTAGCAAGTCTAATATTGAATACACATTGTAAATCCACTGAATATAGCAGATCACTGTCAATTTGTCTTTTTTTGATACTCTGAGTAAGTCTAAATTTGCAAAATTTAGTCTGTTGATTGAAAATTGATATAAATCTTTGTCAATATTTCCTCTCCTGCATCCTCAGTGAGTCTAATCTTAAATAAACATTGTAAACTGTTAGATTTCTAGGGCATTGAATATTCATGGGATCAAGTGAATGGATTTATATAGGCTTAGTGTAGGATCTTCCACAAGAAGGAATACAAATAGGCAAAGGCACATTGGGCTCATCAGAATCATCAGAGCTTGAGGAAAAGCTGGAGTTATCAGAGTTACCATCAGGATCATCAGATTCAGAGGACTGAGAAGGTAGTCTTCTTATAGGCCTTAAAGGAGATAGAAGATCAGAATCAGGATCAGCAACTTGCTGTCTCTGTTGATCCTGCTCATAGTGCTTTGCTGAGTGTTGACTATACTCTTCTAAAGCCTTAATAGCAAAGCCTGAGTGGTGGAGAGTGAAAAAAATGTGATGGCTGGGTTGGCTGAGTTGAGTGGATCACATACCTTAGCTTATTTTCATGTAGTTGCTAAATGCCATGTTTTGCCCTTTTTTGGACAAAAAACCACATGGCTTGCTGCATCACAATCCACTGGCCATTCATACAGATGCACCACTGATTATGTAAGCACATTTGCACACATGCTCACAGCCTCTTTCTTATTCCTACGGATACAACATTTTCAGTTTGCCACTCTTTCCAGCTATGAAACTCATTTAGATACTTGGCTAACCTAAAATCCAGTAAGTCTAACCTCTTAGATGTTAAATAAGCACTGAAATTTTGCTAAATTTGACTAATTGATTAAAAATAGATAAGAGATCTCTATCAGTTGTGCTCTCTGACTATACCCTTGCATCCTTTGGTCATATCCTTGAATTTTCTGGCCAGATTTACTTTGACAAATTCTGGTAAGTGCAGCTCTTTAATGTCAAATTAAAATATAAAATTGAAACTGACTATATAAAATTGAAAATCAGATCTGCATATAAGTTTTCAGAGATATCTGATATTGCTCTGACTAATGATCAGATAAAGATCTTGCTTGATTTGAAATGTAAGTTCTAGAATCAGTGTTAGTCTAAATATGGTGATTAAAAGTTTATCAAGTCAGATTCTGAATTTTAAAAGTAAGTTTTCACATTGAACTTAGTGTTTTCAGTGGTAATTTGGCTGACAATTATTAAATATAGGTGTTCAGAGATTTATTGAAGATCCTTGAAAGGTGAGTTCTGATATTAGTGTTAGTTTAACCATAGCAATTGAAAATCTATCACAGAGTCAGATCTGATATCAAGGGTAAATTTTTACATATAGTGTTTTAGTGATAATTTGGCTGACAATCATTAAATGTAGATAAGATCTTAAAGAGTTTGGTTTGAGATCAAAAGTAAGTTCTCAGAAGTAGATTCTGATATCAATTATTAAATTTATATATACAAGAAACTGGAGGTCTTTCAAAGATCTCATAAGGTTAGATCTCAGATTAGGCAGTTGATCTTTGCCTTATTTTTCAATGGCTGGAAAGTGAGAACCAACAGTTCAGAAAGAGGTGCTAGGACCCTACTTTGACTGAGCTTGCAGTTGTCATCTCAGCTTGAATTATTCCTGATCAAGTCTCTACTACCTGGCTTCACAGATTCAACTCTTTGTGTTTGCCAGTTGCCAAGGCCTGTTCAGGCTAAAACCTCTGATAGCATATGTAACAAAGCAGATGCATTAGATATAGGAGATTTGACAAGTGTTTTATTTGTCATTTCTTCCCACTTTGTCTCAAGTATTTCACCTTCAGCTCTGTCATACTTCTACCTTGATTGCATTTCTAGCAGCTTTTCAGCACTGAGTAAGGCAAGGTAATTCTGTGCATTTTAAACTACCTTTGGCCAATTTCTGGAATCATAAGGCATTGGGCCTGAGTTTTTTTTGACAGATACTTTGAGGCTTTCTTTTAGAATCTCATATCTCTGTTTTTTTTTTAAATGTGAGTTCTTTTGTACTTGCTTTATTGAACAGTATTGTTTATACTTTTGATTTTTATTAGATCTTCTCCTTCTACTTCTCCTTAGTATGCTCAAACTGCTGCTTGCCAGGCTCAACATAATCATCATGAGTCTGACTCTCCTTTATCCCATTATTATCCACAGCCTTCTGTTTCAAACTATCCACCACCACCACCTCAGCCTTTGCAATTTCAATAATATCCTGCTCCTCAGCCACCTCTTCAATTGGGTGATAGAGTAGACTATACTGCTCACCTTCTTACAGGGTTTGAGTGTACTTATGAAAGAAGACAATCAAAGACATAATCGATCCTCTGTTCAATCTGCTTCTGCTTCTTCTATACGGCCTTCTCTACAAAGTTTTCAACATGTCATTGATTTCAGTGAGAAAAGTCATCATCAAGCCTAACAGACTCAGCAAGAACAGGCATATTTTTATTCTATGAGGTTGCAACAGCATGAACAAGAGAACCAAAGACTTCTTGATATGCAATAGCATGTTTTGGATCAACAAGAGGCAGAGCATCTAAGGATATTGGAGATCCAGAGACAAGCTTTCCATCAGCAGGAGATAGAATGTCAAAGACTACACAGATTGCAGCAACAGATGATACAATAACAGGAGCTTGAACATCAAAGGCTTCAGAAGCTACAGCAGCAGATAGTGTTACGCTCAGGCATAGACCCGAGTGACGAGGGGCAAGGGGACGTTAACGTCGCTATTCAGCTGACGTGGCAAGGGTTTGATAGACGGGCGATCCGCTATCCTCAGCCTCAACAGTATGTCGTGAGCTGTTGACCTGGTCAATGTATGTCGTGACGCAGGGACGAAGGAGTCGCTAGGTGATGCGACGACGAAGGAACAAGGGGAGTGCCTACTCAACAGTAAGGCGAGGACTGGGGGACCCGAGGGGAATCGATGATCAAGGTAGATTTGGGTAGGTCTAACTTGGGGAATACATCAAGGGTATCGAGGGGTTTATATAGGCGAGTCAAGAGAGAATGAAGCGGAGCGTAAAAGGGATGACTCGACTATAGAATGTGATGGAATTGCAAAGAAGGGGAGTGAGTCAGAGATAGCGGTATCAGTACAACTGCAGATACTGCGGATGAGTCACGCTAAATAGGTAAGCAATGATAAGAGAAAAGGGGACATAGTAAAGTGGCTCAAGCGGGACTCGAACAGCAAGAGCAATGTCTGTAGGGAAACTAGGGTAAGGGCGAAGAGAAAAGAGTAGGGGTATATGCGAATTGTAACAGATAGTAAAACAGCAGGAGTTGGATCGTTGAAGGCTACAAGAGAAGCAACATCAATTGCTGCTTCAACAAGAGCAGCATTATCAAAATCAAGAGGAAAAGGAGATTCAACAAGTTCAACAGCTCTTTCGAGCTTTGCTTTCTCAGGCTCTTGGAGAGTATAGTCAACACTCTGCAGAGCACTATGAGCAGGATCAACAGAGACAGCAAGTTGCTGATCCTGATTCTGATCTTCCATCTCCTTTAAGGTCTATAAGAAGACTACCTCCTCAGTCCTCTGGATCTAATGATTTCAGCTCTTCCTCAAGCTCTGATGATCCTGATGAACCTAATGTGCCTTTGCCTATTTGTATTCCTCCTGATGGAAGACTCTACACTGAGCCCACATAACTCCATTTACTTGGTTCCATGAATATTCAATGCCCTAATTGCTATGCTCTCTATTTCTTCTTAGAGAAACTTACCAGCTCTGGTGTTAGAAATCCTTGCTTTGGCATATGCTATCTCCAAGGCCAAGTCAGTCTTCCTCCTATTCAGAAATGGCCACACAATCTTCAAGTTCTTTTTGATAATCCTCAAGATCATTTGAACTTCAAAAAGAAAATCAGAGAGTACAACAATGCTCTGGCCTTCACTTCTGTAGGAGTACAGATTGATCAGCAGGCAATTCATTGCACTGGGCCTTCATCCTTTAGGATTCATGGCTCTCTTTATCATCTCATGGGTGCTCTTCTACCATCCAATGATCTTCAGCCTTTATATGCTTAGCTCTATATTTATGATCCACAGGAGGCAACCAATAGGCATACTCAAAGGAATCCTCTCTTGAATGCTGGCATTCTTTTAGACTTGCATACCACCCTCAGAAATGTCCATCCTTATGCCCCTCTTTATAAGCAGGCCCATGACATTATGCAGGTTAGCTTTTTATTTATTCTTCTATCCATCAATTAATCTTATGATTTTATTTCATATAGGCCAAACCACC
>JBBPML010000354.1:0-25448 GCA_038090275.1 Austroboletus novae-zelandiae | reverse complement strand
ACTCCCGAGCATCTATTTTGCTTCTTGATGATGTCCTGTCTGCGGTGGATGCTCACACAGCGGACCACATCTACAAACAGTGCTTGAAAGGCGACCTGATGTATGGACGAACGGTGATCTTGGTTTCGCACCACGTCCAGCTGTGTGCCCCTGGTGCGAAATATGTCGTTGCTCTTGACAATGGACGAGTAGCATTCCAGGGCGACTACGATTCTTTCCTTGCTTCACCCGTCATGGCGACCCTTGTCCATGCCCATACAGGCGAGACAGACGAGAAGGACGCAACGAGCCCTGTTGTTGAAAAGGTGGACAGGCAAGAAACTGTCTCCGAGACGAGTTCCACCGTTTCTGCAACCAAAGAAACCAAAGCAGAGCTGGAGAAAAAGAAGGCGCCACGTAAACTAATTGAGGATGAGAAACGCGCTGTTGGGCATATCAGCCGGGATGTTTGGGAAACATATATCAAAGCATGTGGAGGGTATAAGTACTGGATCATCTTCGGTCTTTCCTTTTTCCTTGCGACGTTGAGTCCAGTTGTGGCGAACTGGTGGCTAAAGTAGGCTTTAGCTTGAAAGTTGGATCACCGTGATGCTAATGCCTTTGTGTAGAACATGGACTAGTACAAATCCAGCCGAAGCGGAGCGTAATGGGGCAGCTTATTACATCGCTATCTATGCTGTGGTATGATCATTTTTTCAAATGTTGCAAATTTTCTTACGTGATTGGTAGGTCACAATCATCGGTGAGCAAAGTGATATGTAGGTCCCTGCGTCTATTGATGCGTCGCCGCAGGGCTCTTCCTGGACGCGTCTCGATTCTATATTCTGTGTACGTCGTATTTATCATTATCACGTTCCAACGCTGATTGGATTGCGCAGACACCGGTTCTATCAACGCCTCGACAATACTTTATAAGAGTAAACTATTGTCCGTATGACATCACTTTTCGCTCACGTAGATTGACAGGATTGCTGGAAACTATTCTTTTCGCCAGTATTCGCTTTCATGATACTGTGTCTCGTGGTCGCATTCTAAACCGGTTTGGAAAAGATTTCGAAGGTACTTTTTCCCTCGCGTCCTGAAAAAGGCTTGCCTGAATCCATTTTACCTAGATATTGACAGTGTAATGCCTGACGATTTTGGGCGAAGTATCATGTATTTTTTGATGGCATTGACGGTCATTACGACGGTTACAGTCGTCGGTGGCCTCCCATCAGTCATCGTAGCTTTGGCCCTCAGCTTTGCCTATTTCAGTGGTAAGGAATCTCGATGTGATCGTGGTTAGATATGTAAACTGATGGACGCAGTGGGTAGGGTATATGGTCAGACAGCACGAGATATGAGACGTCTTGGTAAGAGCTTCGTGGTTGAACGAACTCCTGTCCTTAATGCTTACGGGATTTGAAGAATCCGTGACACGGTCACCATTATACTCGATCTATGGGGAGACCATTGCCGGCGTTTCGATCATACGTGCATTTGGGGCGTCCTCTAAGTTTTTGCGTGACATGATCAGCTGTATCGATACAGTGAGTGATTCGTCCATGATTGTTTTCAACACTTGACTTATTTTCGTCATTGTAAACATAGAACTCAAACCCGAACTACTGGATGTGGGGAGGTGACTACAGTCAACTTTAGGGAGCGAGGAGAAATGCTAACAATGTTCTTCAGTCAATCGATGGCTTTCATTGCGGTTCAACTTGCTCTCAGGCCTTGTCGTTGGCATGACTGGAGTAGTTGCGGTGGTTTATCCGAGTATATCTGCAGCACTGGCCGGGTTTGCCCTGTCATTTGCTACCAGCATACCCCACAACGTACGTCATACATGTGACGAGGTGGTATACAAACCAATCAGCTTGTTCCTTGTAGCTCTTGTTCCTGGTGCAACGCTTTGTTTCACTCGAACAGTCCTTGGTCGGCAATTGACACTTTCCTCTGATGACGTGTATTGACTTAGGACAAGGTTTCTGTCGAGCGTGTCAAGGAATACTCGGAGCTCGAACGTGAACCACCCGAGTTCGTTGAACCCAGGCCGGACCCATCTTGGCCGAAGAGCGGGCACATCAAATGCGAGGACCTAGTTATCAGATATGCCGTGCGTCTGCTTTGTCTGATCATCTAGTATTCATACTTAATCTCTCTTTCCAAAAAGCCTAAACTTCCCAATGTGCTCCACCATCTAAATTTTGAAGTAAAACCGGGCGAAAAGGTACGGCAGTACCAAAAACGAGGGCAAGGTTCTCTGCTAATTTGACGGTGCGCAGATCGGTATTCTTGGTAGAACTGGTTCAGGAAAGAGTACACTCGCACTGTCGTTCTTCCGATTTGTCGAGGCGACGGAGGGAAGGATTGTCATTGACGGTGTCGACATTTCGACAGTTGGTTTGACGGACCTGCGAAGCAAAATCACAATCATTCCACGTCAGTACAATGTCGATTTTATTCGCGATTATTCCATAACCTTCTTTTACAGAGGATCCTACGATCTTGAGTGGAACGTTGAGGTCTACTTTGGACATTTTCGAGGAGTACGAAGACGCGGACATCGTGAGTGATAGTTTTCTTTTATTGCATGTCGAGAAGCTGAAGGACTCGTAAAAGTTTGAATCCCTTCGTCGCGTGCATTTGATACCCTCTGAGGATGTTCCTGAAGAAATACCAGAAACGATTAACGTCAACGTATTCCGGAATCTCGATTCTCCCGTGTCGGAAGGAGGTGATAATTTTTCCAATGGGTACGTATTTGTCATGTTTGAAAACCCGCGTTGACATTGAATTCGTACAGCGAGAAGCAGCTGCTCTGCATGGCAAGGGCGATCTTGAAGCGCTCCCAGGTGTTGGTTATGGACGAAGTATGCAATTTTCTGTTGATAAACCGAGGTACATGTGTCTGATAATCATATGTGTGCAGGCCACCGCGAGCGTCGATTATGCAACCGATGAACTTATTAGCAAAACTATTCGACAGTGCGTTCTTTTTCTACTTCGATTTTTGTAACTCATCACACGTAACATGGCAGAGAGTTTGCTTCGAGCACGATACTGACGATTGCACATCGACTTCGTACTGTGATTGATTACGATCGTGTAAGTTCCCTCGTATATTGTGTCATATTTTTATTCACTAAATGTACGTAGGTAATGCTTCTCGATCAAGGTCGCATTGTCGAGTTCGATCGCCCAGCGATCCTCCTGGCAGACACCAACTCTCGGTTCTATTCACTGTGCAAAGCAACTGGTCATAAAGAATTCACTGTACTCAAAAAACTGGCAGGAGCCTGAGCAGCAACTTGCTAGTACATGATCACATTCGAATATACCAGTGTCACTTGGTAGTTCACTACATGTATATTTACATTGAAATATTCTTTGCAATCAAGCTCATTGAAGACTCTTAAAAGTATTCAATGAGCCAGACCATCACGGACTGCACTTTGCTCGGATTATTGCCTTTTGTAGTGGCTCGGGGGACATCAATGTTGCACATTTCAGGCTTTCAGATCATTGTGGACCAAGTTAGTAGTCTGCTTTGATTCACCACATCTAGATGACGTAGAATAGGTACACAGTATAACATACATTGAGAATGACCTTGAGCTTTCCTGCCTCATACTGACAGTGGGGAAACATGGTGCTATAGCATGTCAGATATATTTGACACTTAGAACTGCTTAGAATGCCCTAATTACTGTTGGTATTACCATAGCAATTTTTTCCCACAACTAGATTGGAATATGCCAGGTGCTGCCAGTACAGTTTCATGCCATGTGATCCTGGCACCTGTGAGGGTCAAGGCTAACACCATGCCCCACACCAGTCTTGACACTTGTCACAGTCTCTTTGAAATATGGGCACTCTTATTTCATTGTCTCACTCATTTCATATTGCATTCCTGCTTGTGATTACTTATCAATGTATTCAGATTCAAGTGGATTAGGTACAGATCTATATCACCTGTCACTCAGAGCTTTGTATTTCCCTTGTAGTACAACACCAGTTATTGGTACCCTTCATTTGTGCTTCATCATGCTCATTTTCCAGTTTGTGGTCTCATCCACTTACTCTGTTACCATGCCCATGACAGTTTGTTATTACCTCCAATCATTTATTCACTCTTTCAGCTTCCAGATCTCCATTGTATCTATTGGGAATGCAGGGTATCCCAATAGCACAGGGGCAAGAGGGAATAGGGCTTAGGTGAGAGACTCACCAAGTAGTAGAGTAGTTTGCTAACAGAGAGATTGAGTAGAGCAAGGAAAAAGAGGTATTCCTGAGCTCTGAAGATGAGGGGACAAGAAGATGTCTTGTTACTCTCCTGGGTCTATTCCCAGGGTTTATATAGCTACACAAGTATTTGTACATGCTGTGGAGCTCTCTATGTATGGATATCTCATGGAAACATCAAGAAATCCATGGAATAAGTGATGTGGAGTGAGAAATAATAAGAAAAATGAAATGTGCCAAAAAAGTGATTTAGTGGACACATTGGATCAAACAAATGGGCCAAACTACCATAAGAAGGTAACACTTCTGTAATAGGTCAACTATGCATGGCATAATTGGTGAGTAATAAGGAAAGTGGACTCAATACAAAGGTCTTGTTACGCTCAGGCGTAGACCCGAGTGACGAGGGATGAGGGGATGTTAACGTTGCTATTCAGCTGACATGGCAAGGGTTGATAGACGGGCGATCCGCTATCCTCAGCCTTAATGGTATGTTGTAAGCTGTTGACCTGGTCAACGTATGTTGTGACGCAGGGACGAAGGAGTCACTATGGGGGTGTGACAATGAAGGAACAAAGGGGAGCGCCTACTCAACAGTAAGGCGAGGACTGGGGGCCTGAGAGGAATCAATGATCAAGGTAGATTCGGGTAGGTCTAACTTGGGGAATACATCGAGGGTATCGAGAGGTTTATATAGGCGAGTCAAGAGAGAATAAAGTGGAGCATAAAAGGGATGACTCGACTATAGAATGCGATGGAATCGCGAAGAAGGGGAGTGAGTCAGAGATAGCGGTATCAGTACAACTGCGGGTACTGCGGATGAGTCATGCTAAATAGGTAAGCGAAGATAAGGGAAAAAGGGGAATAGTAAAGTGGCTCAGGCGGGACTCGAACAGCGAGAGCAATGTCTGTAGGGAAACTAGGGTAAGAGTGAAGAGAAAAGAATAGGGGTATACGCGAATCGTAACAGATATGACTGGAGGACTGGAGGGGACTTGGTGAAAATCTGGGATATGACAGTATCCCCCTCTTAGGCCTGAACCCCTGAAGGCCATGGGAGATCACATGTCCAGATATGTGATGTGTGAGATGTGAAAGTGTGACAGGAGGAAATGGTCGGGGTGGAGAAGGTCCAAGCGGTGGGGTCAGAGTCCGAAATACTTTAGCATATAAACCGTGGGATCCCACATAGCTTTTTCTTCAACCACTACCATGTCCCATCCCCCAACCACCAACACTATCCTCGAAGCCGACCTTACCAAATGGTCGGAAGAGCAGCTCGAGGAGCACGATGGCGACGATGAGGCTGTCAGTGAAGCCAAGTACGTGGAGCAGTGCTGGAGGGTACATGAATGGAAACAACGTGAAACAGAGGAGAGGGAGAAGCGTGAAGCCAAGGAGTGCGCCTGGAGGGAGGCGGAGGAGGCTGAGCACAAGAAGTGCGAAGAGGAACAGGCAAGGTGCCTGTTACGATCCGCGTATACCCCCTACTCTTTTCTCTTCGCTCTTACCCTAGTTCCCCTACAGACAATGCTCTCACTGTTCGAGTCCCGCCTGAGCCACTTAATTATTCCCCTTTGTCTCTTATCTTCACTTACATATTTAGCGTGACTCATCCGCAGTATCCGCAGCTGTACCACTACCGTTATCTCTGACTCGCTCTCCTTCTTTGCGATTCCATCGCATTCCATAGTCGAGTCATCTCTTTTATGCTCCGCTTTATTCTCCTCAGACTTGCGTATATAAACCTCTCGATACCCTCGATGTATTCCCCAAGTTAGACCTACCCGAATCTACCTTGATCATCGATTCCTCTCGGGCCCCCTTGTCCTCACCTTGCTACCAAGTAGGCGTTCCCCTCGTCCTCCTCGTCGTCGCTCCCCTATAGCGACTCCCTCGTCCCTGCGTCACAACATACGTTGACCAGGTCAACAGCTCACGACATACCGTTGAGGCTGAGGATAGCGGATCACCCGTCTATCAAACCCTTGCCATGTCAGCTGAATAGCGACGTTAACGTCCCCTCGCCCCTCGTCACTCAGGTCTACGCCTGAGCGTAACAGTTCCAAGCGGAGGAAGTCATGGCAGAACAGTGTGCCAACAGGGAGAAAGCATCGGAGGTGATCGATGAGGAGGAGGTGAGTAGGCTGGTAATAAACTGGACCGGACTAATAGGATCACAGGACGAGCTGGTGGCCCGGCCGAAGCCAAGGGCCAAGGGAAAAGCGAGGGAGGTCCGGCTGGAGGACATAGTCCTTCATGCACCAGATGCATACCTTTGCTGCTGCCGCATCAACATCGCATGCATGCTGGCACTGGGGAAGAAGGTGACGTTGTGCGCAACATGCGTTGCAATCAAAATGCGATGTGCAAGACTGGGGAGCTCCATTGGTGACAACAATGACAAGGTGAAGATAGTGAAGGGACCTGCACCAAGGAAGCACAAGGTCAGCAACGAGGCACCAAGGCTGAGGAAAGATGTGGAGGAAAGTGCACCAGTGGCTGGACTGTCCAGGCAACCAGGGATAGAAGGCCTGTCGGAGTTGGTGGAGGCAGTGTGGGCGCTCACCGGAGTGGTGCAAGAGATGGCAGTGGCCCAACGCCAGAACTCCAGGAGGGCAACGGACCAAGGCACAAGGCTTCAAGAGATGTCTAGGACATTGAAGATAATGTCATCCTATCAGAAGGAGGCGATTGCCCTGCACTGGAAGGAGTGGGATCAAGAGTCAGAGGAGTTGGAGGAGGAGGAAGATGAGGAGGAAGCTCTGGTGGCAGATGAGTTGCTGGAGTTGGACGAGGAGGCTGCAGAGGCTGTGGAGGAGGAGGAAGCTGGCCAGTAAGGACTGGATATGGACTTTGTAATATAGTAGCTATTTTTTTTTCTGTCTTTTCTTTTTCTTCTATGTATATATAAAAGGAAATGAATCAGAGAGAATCGGAATGAGCTTAAGGAGACAGAGATAGAGGAAAACAGTAGTACATATCGGAGTGAACGAAGAAAAACGGAGAAAGTTGTAAGTAGGAGAAATTGGATCAGGAGATGTGAGGTCTGGGCTTATCTGGATACCAGAGATGGAAGTTGGCAACAAGTTCGGATGCATGATCTAACTCTGTTTCCAGCAACCAAGAAGTTTCTTTGTCAGTACCTTCATAACCGGATCATCAGACTAGATATAAGATTTTGCAATGTTTTTGCTGGCGGTCCACTTTGGAGTCAAGGATTTCAGAGATCTTGACCTCAGGTTCGCCATCAACCTCGACTGGAGGTGGAGGAGGTTGTACGTGGTTGGGGATGGTATTCGGAACCGCAGATTCTAGCTGGGAGACATGGAAGACCAGGTGAATGGACTTCATTGAGTCGGGGAGTCAGAGTGTGAAGGAAAGGGAGCCAGCTTGAGCAATAACAGGATACAAACCTAAATTCTTCTCAGAGAGCTTTTTAGATGGGTGAGTTGAATTGAAGTATTTAGCTTTCATGAAAACCTGGTCTCCGACTTTGAAGTCTGGGGCAGGAGTGTATTTAGCATTGGCCAGTCCTTGGTATCGCTTTTGAGCTGCAGCTATTTCCTCATGGAGGAATTGGTGGAGGGAGTCAAGGTCTACCAAATATTCTCTGGCTCTGGCAGAGGTGAGATCACGCTCAGGATGGACAGCAATGTTGGGGTGGTAACCCTTGTTAGTGAAGAAGGGAGAGACACCAGTGGTAGCATTTGGAGCATTATTGTAAGAGAACTCTGTGAGGAGCAGGAGTTCAGACCAGTTGTCCTGTTGGTAGTTACAATAGATCTGGAGGTATTGCTCCAGGGTCTGGTTCATTCACTCAGTTTGTCCATCACCTTCAGGGTGATAACCGGAGGTGAAATGGAGCTTAATGTCCAACACTTTGCCTAGAGAACAGAAGAAATGTGATACAAATTCAGAGCCTCTGTCGGAGGTGATGTGGGAGGGAACGCCATGCTTGGAGAACACGTGCAGGAGGAATAGTTTAGCTAAATCCGGAGATGTGACCTTGTCATCAGTCGGGATGAAGATGCACTGTTTGGAGAGACGATCCATGATGACGAGGATGGCTATATGACTGGAGGAGGTTGGGAATTGTTCGATGAAATCCATGGAGATGGAGTTCCATGGTTTCTCAGGGATAGGGAGTTGTTTAAGTAGCCCATAAGGCTTGTGTCTCGGAACTTTCGCACAGGAGCAGGCTGTACAGGAGGAGACATATTCCTTGACGAATGTCTGGATTCCTGACCAGGTGTATTTGTGGTGAATTAGTTCAAGGGTGTGATTTTGGCTGAAATGGCTGGAGATGGGGTGGTCATGCTTGAACCAGAGGACTCAGAGGCGAAGGTCATTGATGTCCAGCACGTACATGTGGCCATTGAGATGAAGGTAGCCATCGGAGTCTACAGTCCAGTGAGAGTCAGTGGTAGAGTCAGAAGGGAACATGTGGAGTGTGGCGAGGGAGTCAGAGGGAAGACCGGAGAGGATATCACTGTGGAGCTTCTCGAGGTCGAAGAGCGTGCTAGCCCGGAGGACCGGGTAGGCTAGGTAAGTGGCTTGTAGGGATGCAGCAAGTTGCTCTTGGGTGAATACCGGTTGGAAATTGTGGGGGTTGATGCGAGTGTAGTTCTTATCCCCCTCTTTGGGATAGACGTCCCAGCATCTAGTGAGGGCATCAGGTTTCTCACCGAGATGGCCAGGTTGAAACTGGACCACCATATTGAACTGGGAAAGGTACTCTGACCAGCGGGCTTGCTGCCTGGTCAGGAGCTTGGTTGTGGAAAAGTATTCCAGATTTTTGTGGTCGGTTACCACATCAACCAGAGTACCGAAGCCTTCAAGATAATGTCGCCAGGAGTGAAATGCTTTGTGGATAGCTAGTAATTCCTTGTCGTGGGTGTCATAGTTGAGCTTCGGGGAAGTCATTGTATGAGAGTAGTAGGCCACTGGCCGGATTTTGTTGTCCGGGCATTTTATGGAAAGAATGTCGGCGATAGCGTAGTCAGAGGCATCGGTCTCAATGATGATGGGAGTGTCATGAGCCCAGTGGGTGAGGACAGGAGCAGAAGTGAAAGTGTTCTTGAGCGCTTGAAAAGCAGAGCGACAGGCATCTGAAAACTGCCAGGGAATACCTTTTCGTGTGAGACAGGTAAGGGGAATGACTATGTCAGAGTAGTTGTGGATAAAACGCCAGTAGAAGTTGGCAAAGCCCAAAAATGACTGGACATCCTTGACCTTCCAGGGTTCAGGCCAGTCAAGGATAGACTGGACCTTGTCCGGAGACATAGTAAGGCCAGAGGGGGACATCTGGTAACTGAGGTACTCGGTGGAGTCTGTATGAAACTCACATTTTTCAGGTTTGGCATAAAGGCCATGCTCCTGGAGGTGTCGAAGAACTTCCTTAACATGCTCCTTGTGGAAGGCCATGTCTTCAGAGAAGATGAGGATATCATCAAGGTAGACAATGACACTAACGTCGAGTAAATCAGCGAAAATAGTATTGACAAACCACTGGAATGCTGCCGGGGCATTTGTGAGACCGAATGGCATGACAAGCCATTCATAGGATCCATACTGCATTCGGAAGGCAGTCTTCCATTCATCTCCTGTGGCGATGTGGACCAGATGGTACACGTGCTGGAGATCAATCTTGGAATAGATTTTTGCGTGGCTTGAAGCATTGAGAAGGTCAGAGATGCGAGGAAGGGGGTAGCGGTCCTTTTTTGTGATCTTGTTCAGTTCTCTGAAGTCGACGCAAAGGCGGAGTGAACCATCCTTCTTGCGGACGAAGAGGACCAGAGCTGTGTGAGTGGAAGAAGAGGGTTGGATGAATCCTATGGAAAGGTGTTTGTCTAGGAAGGCATGGAGGGACTCAAGCTTGGAGGGAGAAAGGGAGTAGGTGGTGCCAAGGGGAGGCAAGGTACCTTCTTCTAAATCAATCTTAAGATCATGTTCAAAATGAGGAGGGAGTATGTCAGCCCTTTGCTTGCTGAACACATCAGAGAAGTCATGGTACTCTGGAGAGGTCGATCTTTTCAGGAGGTTGGGTAGCTGCAGCTCGGAGGTCACCTTCTCGGGGGCGGATTTGCATACTGAATTGTACTGAGCCTTGAAGGCGGCATGCCAAAGTGAACACCGGAGTGTTGATAAGCATGATGGGGGGAGCCTTTCGCTTGGAGAAACGCAGTGTATCAGTGGAGGGGACAACCAGAGGCGAAGGAGCCTCAGGCGTCGGGGATGATCTCGGAGGGGCTGGACTGGACTGCTGAGTAGGGCAGAAAGAGATACTGCTCGAGACCCAGTCAATCAACAGATTGAAGTGGGTGAGCCAGTTGTGTCCAAGGACTAAGGAGCAGGAGCCATCTAGTGGAGTGACATAAAATGTCATCGGGGTAATATCACTGGTCAGAAATAGTACGGAGAGGTTAAGAGCTTGAGTGATGGTGGAATTTGATGTGCCATCAAAGAGTCGGAGAAGGAGCGGGAGTACCGTATAGGTGGACAGTTTATGTTTATTCACAAATGAAGTATCTATGAAACAGTCTGAAGATCCGGAGTCTACAAGTGCAGAGAAAGGAGCAATGTCATGAGCAACTAAAGAAACTGAGGGCATAAGCGATCGGGGGTCTGAGAGAGCGGATGCATTGAGGCAGATCTCCTTGGGTGCACATACAGTGTCAATGTGACCATCTGGCTGTGCGGAGCATTGGAGGTTGCGCTCTATTTTTTTGCCTTGGAAGAGGCCTCCAGGTTGGCTTCCGGAATTGGCTTAGTGGCACACGCTTTGGATGCCCGGGAGGTAGACCAGGGGCAGTCCTTTGCAACATGTCTGTCTTGCCTGCAGAACATGCAGAGCTTGTTGTCAAAGTGCCGTTTGCATTCGGCAGCGGTTAGCTTACTGTCTTTACTGAGCTTCGGGGAGAGGTTGGGTTTCGGGGGGGAAGTGGAGGCACTAGTGGTGCCAGAGGAATTTGACATGGGGGTAGTGGTGGTGGCCTTGCCTTTGAAGTTGTTGTTCTTCTGGCTGCCGGACTTGTTGTCAGAGGAAGTTTTGTTGTCAGAGATGGGCTTCTGAGTTCCGGAATTCTTCTGCTGGCAAGAGATCTCAGACTTATGCTCCCAGTACTGCGCGTCAATGGACTGCACAAGGTGCCAGAGAGTGGCGAGTGTGGGCGGCTTGCCAATGTGGGAGATTTTGTCTTTGATCTGGTCCAGGAGGCCATTGTAGAAATGGTGCCAGAGTGCACCTTCTCCATAGCCTCGGACCTGCGAAGCGATCCGGTTGAACTCAACAACATACTTGTTGATGCGTTGGGTTTCTTTCATGTTGAGGTTGTCGAGCTGGTGCTTGGCATCTCTGACAGGGTCATGGGGACCGAAGTTGTTGTTTAGCTCAACTACGAAATCCCTGTTGTTACGATTGTATATTTTCACTCCTTTATTTCTCCTTGACGCTGGTTTGAACCCTCGACCAGACACTTATAGTATCTTATTCCCACACCAAGGTGGACTTGACTTGCGACGGCTTGTCTTACTTTTATCACATGACTGCTTACAAAGCAGCCTAGACCCCATCACATGCACACAGCACATGACACATCACACACAAAGGGGCTAGACCCTTATCTCCCTATCTATGACCTCACACCTCATGCCCTATGTCTGGACTTGACCTATGCTCGTCTAACCTATGG
This sequence comes from Austroboletus novae-zelandiae, assembly GCA_038090275.1. Classification (NCBI taxonomy): domain Eukaryota; kingdom Fungi; phylum Basidiomycota; class Agaricomycetes; order Boletales; family Boletaceae; genus Austroboletus; species Austroboletus novae-zelandiae. The sequence goes on along the minus strand of JBBPML010000354.1, from coordinate 13,527 downwards.
CATAACCACCTCTTATCTCATCCTATGGCATATGTCTCTCTTATCACAACAGACTATTCCCCTTATGGTATTTACCACCACATGTACATACAAAGTATTTGCCTATATAAACCTTCAGGTCTCAGAGCTGTCCCCTCAGCTTTGAAGACTTGGAGATTTCCTCTTCTCGTCTTACCTTCCTCTACAGGTCGAAGTGGCCATTCGAGTTCATCTTTATTATGCTATGCTTTAGAGTGTTTCACCTGTAGCTATTCATTCAAGTAGGATGGAAGGCCATCTGTCCGGGAGGTCGGGCTCAAACTATTCTAGAGCCATTCCTTTGAGGAATGACTGCGCAAATGTAACCTTGATGTGGTCATTCCGGAAAGCCCTAGGCCGGTCCTGGAAATTGAGTTTGCATTGGACGAGGAAGGTCCGGAGCTTGCAAGGCTCCATTCCATCGAATTGGTACGGCTCACGAACCTTGGTGCATTGACCACCAGAGTCATTGGGGCAGCGATTGGCACGAGACAGGCCTCAGATAGCATCAGCCAGATTGGCCAATACTTCCTTGGGGTTGACACCATTGTTGTTGGCACCAATGTCATTACTGTCATCACTATTTCCGGGGTCGTCATCTGGGTCATCGCCAGGACCTGGGAGGTCTCCGGGGATGTCGGGCTCTTTGTTGTCTGAGTTGGGATCTGTGGAGTCATCGCTAGGACCATCATTGTGGTCTGGAGATGGGCATGGAGGTGGTGGTGTATGGTAACTGCTGGGGAAAGCTTTTTCAGTAGCTTTGTCACTCTTGGAGAGCTCCTCGATGTGTGCACTCAACAGTGGTTGGCATGCATGAGAGGCGGAGGAGAGAGGTCAATGAGCGGAGAAGTTTCAGAATTGCCCAATGGGTTCAGGGATACAATGAGAGGTAGCGAGGGATGAATAGGGGTTTGGCTGAGCAACCGGCTCTTGTTCTCGGGTTCTCCAAGAACGAGCGCAGGTGTACATGACATGGGTAGCCATTTGCGATTTTTGTAGGATTGTGTAGGATGGAATGTAGTACAAAGGGACTCGTAACAAGCATGAGTTTGAATATACTGTTAAGTCCGGTTCCATGGAGGTCTGGGTACTTATCTCCGGAATGCTGGAGGTGTACTGGGGCAAGGACTTTGGCTTCACTTTGTGTGGTGCACCCTTATCCAAGTCTGGAGTCCTTAATTTGCGAGAGGGACGAAACGAGGGGTCAGAGGGTCAGAGGGTCGGAGGTGAGTTATCAAGACTCAGGTGCGAGAATGCCAACAAGAGATCAATGGTGGAAGAGGAGAATGTGGAGACTAAAATGATATTTGAACTGAGGTGCAGAGACATAGTACAGGAGTTTATATACAGAGAAAAGAAGTCCAAATAGAGTAAAGTAAGATTTGGAGGAACAGATGTTCCGAGGTTCTGGTGCAGTGCTGGTTAGTCACACAGCCGGAGCTGTGCTCCTTACCCTGAACACTGCATGTCAGAATGGAGTCTAACTAAGAGTGGAGGAACAGGAATGTATTGTAAAGGTAACGTACAATAGATCAGAGAGAATAGAGAGAGAGATGATACCTGTCATATCCCAGAAAATCACCAAGTCCCCTCCAGTCCTCCGGTCATATCCCCTCCAGTGATATACCTCCGGACCTCCAGTATCATCTCCCTCTCTATTCTCTCTGATCTATTGTACGTTACCTTTACAATACATTCCTGTTCCTCCACTCTTAGTTAGACTCCATTCTGACATGCAGTGTTCAGGGTAAGGAGCACAGCTCCAGCTGTGCAACTAACCAGCACTGCACTGGAACCTTGGAACATCCGTTCCTCCAAATCCTACTTTACTCTATTCGGACTTCTTCCTCTGTATATAAACTCCTGTACTATGTCTCTGTACCTCAGTTCAAATATCACATTAGTCTCCACACCTTCCGTCTCCGCCATTGATCTCTCATTGGCGTTCTCGCACTTGAGTCTTGACGACTCACCTCCAACCCTCTGACCCCTCGCTCCGTCCCCCTTGCAAATTAAGGACTCTGGACTCAGATAAGGGTGCATCACATAAGGTGAAGCCAAAGTCCTTGCCCCAGTACACCTCCAGCATTCTGGAGATAAGTACCTGGATCTCCGTGGAACCAGACTTAACAGTATATTTGAACTCATACTTGTTATGAGTCCCATCCTACTATATCCCTTCCTACACCATCTTCCAACAATCGCAAATGGCTACGCACATCATGAACACCTGCGCTCGCTCTTGGAGAACCTGAGAACAAGAACAGGCTGCTCCGCCAAACCCATTTTCCATATTCACCAGCTCTCGTCACAACCCCAACTGAATAGAACCCTTCCAGAGCTTCTCCGCTCGTCGACTGCTCCAATCAGCTTCTCGCATGCATTCCCCAGTACTTAGTGTGTGTATCGAAGAATACTCCAAGCACAATGACACCACAGAAAGAGCATTCCCCAGAGGTTATGAAACACCACCCCCACATCCAATACCAGACCATGATGATGGTCCTGATGACGAATGGGATAACAACACCTCCGACAACCATGACAACCACCACAACAACAGAGAGCGTAATTTCCCTGGAGGAGATCCAGGCAATGACCTCAGTGATAGTGATGACAAAGAAAATGAGGGAAATGAAGGAGTCAACCCTGAGAACGTATTTGCCAATCTGGCTGATGCAATCAGGGACTTGTCTCATGCCAATCATTACCCTAATGATACTGGCAGTCAATGCACCAAGATCCGAGAACCGGATCAATTCGATGGAACAGAGCCTCGCAAGCTCCAGACCTTTTTAGTTCAGTGTGAACTTAATTTTCAGGACTGGCCTAGGGCCTTCCAGACCGACTGCACCAAAGTCACCTTTGCACAGTCGTACCTCAAAGGAATGGCCTTGGAATGGTTCAAACCTGATCTCCTTGACATTGGAGATCCCACGCTTCATCCAAACTGGATGGATAATTACAGGGATTTCATTATTGAGTTGAAGGACAACTTCGGACCCCACAACCCTGTCAGAGACACTGAGCACCAGCTCAATAATCTCAGCATGAAGGATACACAATGTATCAACAAATACGTTGTTGAGTTCAACCAGATCGCTTCGCAGGTCCAAGGTTATGGAGAAGGTGCACTTTGGCACCACTTCTATAATGGCCTCCTGGACCGGATCAAGGATGAGATCTCCCATGTCAGTAAGCTGCCCATGCCGACCACCCTTCGCCATCTCATGCAGTCTATCAACACATGATATTGGAAATGAAAATCAGAAATTTCACGCCAACAGAAGAACACCGGCTCTCAGAAGCCCTCCTCTGACACTAAGATGTTCTCCGACAACAAGTCTGGCAGCCAGAAAAACAACAACTTCAAAGACAAGGCCGCCACAACTACCCCCACATCAAATTCCTCCGGCACCACTAGTGCCTCCACTCCCCCCTCGAAACCCAACCTCTCTTCGAAGCTCAGCAAAGATGGTAAGCTAACCGCTGCTGAACGAAAACACCGCTTTGACAATAAACTCTGCATGTTCTGCGGGCAAGGTGGACATGTTGCAAAGGACTGCCCCTGGTCTACCTCTCGGGCATCCAAAGCACACACTGCTAAGCCAACTCTGGAAGCCAACCCAGAGGCCTCTTCTGAGGTGAAAAAATGAAGTGTGACCTCTGATGCTCCACACAGCCGGATGGTCGCGTTGACACTGTATGTGCACCCAAGGAGATCCATCTCAATGTGTCCACTCTCTCTGACCCTTGGTCACTCATGCCCTCCGTTTCTTTAGTTGCTCATGACATCGCTCCTTTCTCCGCACTTGTAGACTCCAGATCTTCAGACTGTTTCATAAATACTTCATTTGTGAATAAACATAAACTGTCCACCTATACGGTACCCCCGCTCCTTCTCCGACTCTTTGATGGCATGTTGAATTCCACCATCACCCAAGCTCTTGACCTCTCTGTACTATTTCTGACTGGTGATATTACCCCGATGACATTTTATGTCACTCCACTAGATGGCTCCTGCTCCTTAGTCCTTGGACACAACTGGCTCACCCACTTCAATCTGTTGATTGACTGGGTCTCGAGCAGTATCTCTTTCTGCCCTACTCAGCAGTCCAGTCCAGCCCCTCCGAGATCACCCCCGACGCCTGAGGCTCCTTCGCCTCTGGTTGTCCCCTCCACTGATACACTGCATTTCTCCAAGCGATAGGCTCTCCCCATCGTGCTTATCAACACTCCAGCATTCACTTTGACATGCCACCTTCAAGGCTCAGTTCAGTTCAATATGCAAATTCACCCCCGAGAAGGTGACCTCTGAGCTACAGCTACCCAACCTCCTGAAAAAATCGACCTCTCCAGAGTTCCTCCAGAGTACCATGACTTCTCCGATGTGTTCAGCAAACAACGGGCCAACACACTCCCCCCTCACCGTGAACACGACCTAAAGATCGATTTAGAAGAAGGTACCTCTCCTCCTCTCGGCACCACCTACTCCCTTTCACCCTCCAAGCTTGAGTCCCTCCATGCTTTCTTAGACAAACACCTCTCCATCAGCTTCATCCAACCCTCTTCTTTTGCCCACACTGCTCTGGTCCTCTTCATCCACAAGAAGGATGGCTCACTCCATCTTTGCGTCGATTTCAGAGGACTGAACAAGATCACAAAAAAGGACCACTACCCCCTTCCTCGCATCTCCAACCTCCTCAATGCTCCAAGCCGCACAAAAATCTATTCCAAAATTGATCTCTGGCATGTGTATCATCTGGTCCACGTCACTGCAGGAGATGAATGGAAGACTGCCTTCCAAACATGATATGGATCCTATAAATGGCTTGTCATGCCATTCGGTCTCACAAACACCCCAGCAGCATTCCAGCGGTTTGTCAATACCATTTTCGCTGATTTACTTGACGTTAGCATCATCATCTACCTCGACGATATTCTTATTTTTTCCAAAGACATGGCCTCCCACAAGGAGCATGTCAAGGAAGTTCTCCAACACCTCCGGAAGCATGGCCTTTACACCAAATCCGAAAAATGTGAGTTCCATATGGACTCCACCGAGTACCTCGGTTACCGGATGTTCCCCTCCAGCCTTACTATGTTTCCGGACAATGTCCAGTCCATTCTCGACTGGCCTGAGCCCTGGAAGGTCAAGGATGTCCAATCTTTCCTAGGTTTCGCCAACTTCTACCGGCACTTCATCCACAACTACTCTGACATTGTCATTCCTCTCACCCACCTCACACGAAAAGGTATTCCCTGGCAGTTTTCAGATGCCTGTCACTCCGCTTTCCAAGCGCTCAAGAACGCTTTCACCTCTGCTCCTGTCCTCACCCACTGGGCTCCTGACGCTCCCATCATCATTGAGACTGATGCCTCTGACTATACTATCACTGGCATCCTCTCCATAAAATGCCCAGATGACGAAATCCAGCCAGTGAAATGACTCTCCAACTCCTTTATATGATGAAGTAGGGTTTAGAAACCCTACTGAGAGTATTGTTATCTGACCCTTTGTGCTAGGGCTCAGTCAAGGGAATCAAAGCCTTGGAGTACGTCTCCTGCTAAGGTAGAAAGACTTGAATAAGATAAAGCTAGTCTTGAGCTCTGCTCCACTAGTCTTGTAGACTTGCTAGCACTTTGCTAGGTGAGCTGAGGAGAGGGAACCAAAGACTTTCTGAGGTAATCTCCAAGTCTTCAAAGCTGGGGATCAGCTCTGAGGACCCAGGTCTTTATATACTATTCTACTGTTTGTACATGTTATGTTACATTACTATAAATGGGAACTCTTCTCATTGGTTAAAATAAGAGTCCATGTGGATATAATAAGAGACCAATATGCTATTGGCCTTATACTTTCTTGGCATACATGTGCTGGGCATGCTGCATAGATAGGTAATGCATGTCTAATGCATGTCTTGATATATATGGTATAGATGGCAGGGGTCTGGCCCATGACATCATAGATAAGTTATCCTTGAGGCTTGTCCTTGAGGTCTAGGGTGTGAACCCGTCAAGGGTTATAGATAAGAGTACAGGGCTTTCCCTGATAAGGATAGATGCAAGCCTCATGCTGGCTTGGCAATAAGATATATGAATAACATGCTGCAAGCATGCTGTGATCTATAGGGAACATGCACTAGGCATGTGTCTTTAATAGATAGGACATAGCCCTTAAGGCTGTGACTGTCTAGAGTTGTGACATCATGGTCCAGGCCTGTACATGAGGCGTGACATCATAGATAGCAGTGCAAGCACTGTCTTGGTCTAGACTGCTGACTAAGCAGTCACGTGATAGATAGGGGTCAAGGGTCTAGCCCTTGGCATCTATGAGAGTAGAAGTCTTGCCACCTTGATTGTGGGAGAGCTTCTTCATAATAGATAAGGATTAGCTCCTGATTGTCTAGTGTGTTGTCACATGATTGACATGTGATCCTTGATAAAATAACGGCTTCTAGTCTATAGCTGATAAGATAGCACAATACTAGATTGTGTCATGGATGTAGATCATAACCAGATGATCTGATAAGATAGAGAAGAGATCTTGTATCCCTTGATAAGATAAGGGGTTGAAGACCTGGATGTCTTCGGGTATGTTGTAGGGATACATTATCCCAATAAGATAAGGGTTAGGGGTTCATACCCCAATAAGATAAAGAGATAAAAGAAAGGAAATAAAATATATGCACCTGTAGAGGGTCGCATTCGTCATTCCATTGAGGACATATAAGATAAGCCCGCAAGGGGCATGTGATAGTCTCGCAGAGACCATTCGTAACAGATACCAAGAACTGGCTGACACTAAGCGTACTCCTGCCCCGGACTTCAAAGTCGGAGACCAGATTTTCGTGAAAGCTAAATACTTCAATTCAACTCACCCATCTAAAAAGCTCTCTGAGAAGAATTTAGGTCCGTATCCTGTTATTGCTCAAGCTGGCTCCCTTTCCTTCATGCTCTGACTCCTCGACTCAATGAAGTTCGTTCATCTGGTTTTCCATGTCTCCCAGTTAGAACCTGCGGTCCCGAACACTATTCCCAACCATATACAACCTCCTCCACCTCCGGTTGAGGTTGATGGCAAACCCGAGTTCAAGATCTCCGAAATCCTCGACTTCAAAGTAGACCGCTGGCAAAAACATTGCAAAATCCTTTACCTAGTCCGATGGTCCGGTTATGAAGGTACTGATGAAGAAACTTCTTGGTTGCTGGCAACAGAGTTAGATCATGCATCCAAACTCATTTCCAACTTCCATCTCCGGTATCCAGATAAGCCTGGACCTCACATCTCCTGATCTGAATTTCTCCTACTTACAACTTTCTCTGTTTTTCTTAGTTCACTCCGATATGTACCTATGTTTTCTTTTACCTCCATTTCCTTAACTCTTCTCCAATTTCCTCTGATTCATTTCCTTTTATTACATAGAAGAAAAAAGAAAGAGACAAAAGAAAAGAATACAAGAAAAAAGAAAAAGAAAAAGAAAAATTATAGTACAAGTCCATCTCCGGCCTTATTGGCCAGTTTCTTCCTCCTCCACTGCCTCTGCAGCTTCCTCTGCCAGCTCATCTGCTACCGGAGGTTCTTCCTCATCCTCTTCTTCATCCCACTCCTCCACCTCCTGATCCATTTTCTCCCATTGCATGGTGATCAAATCCTGTTGATTCGCCGCCATTGTGTCCATCGTTTCCGCCATCTCCTTTAGCAGAGCCGTCTGCTCCAATGCCCTCCTGGAGTTTTGGCGCTGTGCCGTCGCCATCTCCCTTACCACCTCGGCGAGCACCCAAACCGCCTCTGCCAACTCCTTGACTCCCTCCATTTTCCTGGACTGCCTCAATGGTCCTGCCTCCAGCCCATTTCCCCAGGCCTTCTTCTTCAGCCTTGGTACCTCAGCATCATTCTTGCGCTTCTTCGGCGCTGGTCCCTCAATCACCTCAACCTCATCGTCATCTCTGATGGAAGACCCCAGCTGCATGCACCGCATTTTGATCATGATGCAGGTCACACACAATGTTGCCTTCTTCCCCGCTGCCAAGATGCATTTGATGTTGATACGTCTGCAGCGGAGGCAGGCATCTGGCACATGTTGGACCATGTCTTTCGGCCAGAACGCCCTTGCCTTTCCTTTGGCTTTTTGCCTGGGCATTGGCTCAGGCTCCTCCTGTCTATTTGTTAGCCTGTTCTGGATTGTTATGATTGCATATTTCTTCTTTTCTTTTCTCTCCCTTGCACTGGTTTGAACTCTCGACCAGACACTTATGGTATCTTATTCCCACACCAAGGTGGACGAGACTTGTCTTTGACTTGTCTCTAACTTATCATGCGACTGCTTACATTCGCAGTCTAGACGCCGGCTATTGCCGCACCTCATGCATACAGGCTAGACCCGTATCTCCTCTTCTATGACCTCATATCTCATGCCCCATGTCTAGACTCTTGCCAGCCAATGGTGCATTATGCTCATGTACCAACCTATGGTGTATGTCCCTCTTATCTTTACAGACTATACTATTTAGGGTATTTACACAAACATGTACATACATCGTGCATGCTATATAAACCCCAATGTCTCAGAGCTGCACCCCAGCTTTGAAGACTTGGAGATTTCCTCTTCTTGTACTCTGGACAAAGTGTCCTCTTAGCTCACCTTGATAGGGACAAGCCCTACTATTTGTTATCTCCCCTGATAGGCCTGTGACCTACTATTTGTTGAGGTTACTGCACCTGCTGGTGGTCTCCCAACTCTACAGCTAGAAGAGTTGTTTCATGAATGATGTTACGCTCAGGCGTAGACCCGAGTGACGAGGGGGCAAGGGGACATTAACGTCGCTATTCAGCTGATGTGGCAAGGGTTTGATAGACGGGCGATCCGCTATCCTCAGCCTCAACGGTATGTCGTGAGCTGTTGACCTGGTCAACGTATGTTGTGATGCAGGGACGAGGAAGTCCTTATGGGGAAGCGACGACGAGGGGGACGAGGGGAGTGCCTACTTGATAGCAAGGCAGGGACTAGGGGGCCCGAGAGGAATCAATGATCAAGGTAGATTCGGGTAGGTCTAACTTGGGGGATACATTGAGGGTATCGAGAGGTTTATATAGGCGAGTCAAGAGAATATGAAGCGGAGTGTAAAAGAGATGACTCGACTGAAGAATACGATGGAATCACAAAGAAGGGGAATGAGTCAGAGATAACGGTATCAATACAGCTGCGGATACTGCGGATGAGTCACGCTAAATATGTAAGCGATGATAAGGGAAAAGGGGGAATAGTAAAGTGGCTCAAGCGGGACTCGAACAGCGAGAGCAGTGTCTGTAGAGAAACTAGAGTAAGAGCGAAGGGAAAAGAGTAAGGGTACACGCGGATCGTAACAGATGATCTCCGGTGTACTCACTTCCTCCTCCTCGTCTATCACCTCCAATGTCTTCTTTGCACGTTGCTCCGTGGTGATCTCCTCTGCCCGGCACCTCACCCTCTCCTCTTTGTGCCTCTTGTGCTTGGCCTCCTCCACCTTGCACCGCGCTCACTCCTCCTCCTCCCTCTGGGCACACTCCTCAGCCTTGCATCACTCTCTCTCCTCTGCTTCATGCCGCTTCTTCTTGTGCACCCTCTGGCAACACTCCGAATACTTGGCCTTGCTGAGCGTCTCATTGTCGCCATCATGCTCTTCGAGCTGCATGTCCGACCATTTGCTGATGTCGGTGTCGAGAGTAAGGATAGTGGTCACCAGGTAAGACATGATAGTGGATGAAGAAAAAGCCACATGGGATCCCATAGCTTATATGCTAAAGTATTCTGGACTCCGACCCCACTGCTTAGGCCTTCTCCACCCCGACCATTTCCTCTCATCACATTTTCACATTTCACACATCACACATCCAGACATGTGATCTCTCATGGCCTTCAGGGGTTCAGGTCTAAGAGGGGGATACTGTCATATCCCAGAAAATCACCAAGTCCCCTCCGGTCCTCCAGTCATATCCCCTCCAGTGATATACCTCTGGACCTCCAGTATCGTCTCCCTCTCTATTCTCTCCGATCTATTGTATGTTACCTTTATAATACATTCCTGTTCCTCCACTCTTAGTTAGACTCCATTCTGGCATGCAGTGTTCAGGGTAAGGAGCACAGCTCCGGCTGTGTGACTAACCAGCACTGCATCGGAACCTCAGAACATCTGTTCCTCCAAATCCTACTTTACTCTATTCAGACTTCTTCCTCTGTATATAAACTCCTATACTATGTCTCTGTACCTCAGTTCAAATATCACATTAGTCTCCACACCTCCTGTCTCTGCCATTGATCTCTCATCAGTGTTTTCACGCTTGAGTCTTGACGACTCACCTCCAACCCTCCAACCTCTCGCTCCATCCTCCTTGCAAATTAAGGACTCTGGACTCGGATAAGGGCACATCACATAAAGTGAAGCCAAAGTCCTTGCCCCAGTACACCTCCAGCATTCTGGAGATAAGTACCTGGATCTCTGTGGAACCAGACTTAACAATACCGAAGGTCTGGAGGTGTATCATTGGAGGGGATACGACTGGAGGACCAGAGGGGACTTGGTGAAAATCTGGGATATGACAGAGAGTTGTGGAAAGAGCAGTTGAAAGAAAAGAAGATAGCTAAGTCAGCAAAATTTTGACATGATTACCAAGCCCTGACACAATTGGTGATGCCACTGGGAAGTCACCTGACTGAGGACAGTCAGCAGCTAAGTCCCCAGCAGGTGTAGAGCACTTATACTCTCTAGCCTTGCAGATCAGTTTCCACTGGCTCTACCCATTCCTTCACATCATCATTGAACTACTCTTAGGTGCACTATGGTTCCGCAACACCATCTGAATCAATTCAAGTCCATCCAAAGTCCATCTGAGCTGGAAAAGTGTCCACCAGGATCTGGAAATCTTTATTCCCTGCCCTTAGCTCACTGGTACAGTATCTACATACTCAAATATATCTTCTCCAATCACTATGATTTGACTCTAAGTCTTTTCATGACAACTTGACAACACTGACTCTGTTTCTGACCATTTTTCCACCACATCAACCATTATACCGTGCATCTCTCTAGTCCTCAGCATAGAGGAGTTTTGCAATGCCTGCCAACACCAGCTGCACTGACTGCACCACTCTACAAGGGCATATTGAGCCATAGCTTTCTCTTCCTCTCTCTTCACCTCACTTTCAAATCCCTCAGGTTGAATCTATTGCCCCTATCTTATCAAAAACACTTCTGAGTAACCAGGAGATCACTCCTGTAGGCCAGATTGGTGCTATCCACCATTTTGGTTGAACCATTGTTGCTTCATCTCAGTCCATGCCATGGAGCTATTTCCAGGGATGAGAGTTACAAAAAAAGTTACAAAAAAAAGTTACATAATACAAAGTGTAATGTGAAACATACTGTGGCACAAACTCCACATGGGCCATGGCTCAGGACCAAGGCTCTGGGCCTGACAAAACTGAAGCCCAGGCCACAAGCCCTTTGAATCCCTCATGATGGCCTGGCCCAGCAAGGCTCAGGGCCTGAGCCTGAGTCTGGCAAATTACTAGTTGGGCCAGGTTAAGGTGAGGAGGGCAGCTCTCCCCAGCATGATCTCTGTCATTTCTGCCTGTTGTGGGTTTATCCTTTCATTGTTTATGATGAAAGCGATGCCTGCTGATGTGCTGGGGTTTGTTGGGTGTACTGAGTTGTACAGTGTGATTCTCAATTCAAATCTATGGTTGGTTTATTAGGTCAATATGGTGGTGTTCAAGTTGGGTTTCTTGTATGCATAAGATACTTATCTGTTTTTCTCTTATGGCTCTTGTGATGTTGGTCCATTTGGATATTGCATCACTTTGTGGGGTAGTGTGGTGTTGTCAGCCATTTATGTTGAGGATTGCTAAGTGGATGTTGGCTTGTGAGTTTCTGTTTATTTGAGTGCATGCATGGTTTTGTTCCACAATTGGTGGTGAAGGTGTTGGGGAGATTTGAGGGGGCCAGTTGATAGGGATTGACTATCTGTTGTGTTGATTTGTGGCTAGTGTACCAGGGGCCCTCTTGGGCATTTCACCTACCATCTGTTACGCTCAGGCGTAGACCCGAGTGACGAGGGGCAAGGGGACGTTAACGTCGCTATTCAGCTGACGTGGCAGGGGTTTGATAGACGGGCGATCCACTATCCTCAGCCTCAACGGTATGTCGTGAGCTGTTGACCTGGTCAACATATGTCGTGACACAGGGACGAGGGAGTCGCTATGGGGGAGCGACGACGAGGGGGACGAGGAGAACGCCTACTTGGTAGCAAGGCGAGGACAAGGGGGCCCGAGAGGAATCAATGATCAAGGTAGATTTGGGTAGGTCTAACTTGGGGAATACATCGAGGGTATCGAGAGGTTTATATAGACGAGTCAAGAGAGAATGAAGCGGAGCGTAAAAGGGATGACTCGACTACAGAATGCGATGGAATCACAAAGAAGGGGAACGAGTCAGAGACAACGGTAGCGATACAACTGCGGATACTGCGGATGAGTCACGCTAAATAGGTAAGCGAAGATAAGAGAAAAGAAGGGATAATAAAGTGGCTCAAGCGGGACTCGAACAGCGAGAGCAATGTCTGTAGGGGAACTAGTGTAAGAATAAGGGAAAAGAGTAGGGGTATAAGCGAATCGTAACATTACTCCCCGGTTAAGGGTCAAGTCCATGACGAAGACTTAGAAGTCACCGTAACCAGAACTGGCGTCATTGAAGTCTGCCTCCAAAGAGACGTAGGGATCCATGTCGGGAGAGGGGGAGCGGGCAGGTCGTCGAGCGACTGGGGAATGTCGAGCTCGGGAGAATGGGAGGCGGCGTGGGGCCCTATGGTAGGATTCCTGAGAGGAGGAACCTGATGAGGATGAGGGAGGGAGGACGGGGGAGCGACAAGGCCACGAGGGGCAAGAGAACTGTTGATGGCCTGGAGCGTACTCCTTGCACTTGTTACACTGGTATCGAGGACAATTGATGCGGATATGTCCGACCGTATGGCAGTGGAAGTATTGGAGGGCGGCGTGAGGGCGAGGAGATGGAGCTCGTGGGGGATCGAAGCGGGAGAGGACCTGTAGTTCGGTCTCGTTAAGGGGGGAGGATGACGCTGAGATGGGAGGGGTTTCTGGGGCGGTGACGAAGGTGGACGGGAAGGGGTATCGGAGGTGGGAGTCTACCTCTGCAATGAAGGCCAACATGTCGCATTGATACATCGTCTGGATGATGTGAGTTTCCAGAGTGCGGAGGACGTGAGAGAGGTGGGAGCGGTAAGCGGCGGTCTCAGCAGAGGCGGTGGGGGCGGAGGTGGTGAGGAGGATTCGCGACATGGTGAGGAAGGTTTTATAGAGGTGTGTGAACGTGGAGTTGGGTTCCATGGTGTCTAGGAGAGCATGAGAGAGGGGGAGGCGGCGTAGCTGATAGGCCGTGGCGTCGACCAGGTCTTGGTCGAGGGGGTAGGGATGAGTGGGGGAGGACAATGGGGGGTGGGTGACTGGGGCACGT
>JBBPML010000353.1:0-25508 GCA_038090275.1 Austroboletus novae-zelandiae | reverse complement strand
TCCAGGCCTTGTATATAAGGCATGACATCATAGATAGCAGTGCAAGCACTGTCTTGGTTCTGGGCTGCTGACTAAGCAGTCTCTTGATAGATAGGGGCAAGGAACTTAGCCCTTGTATCTATGAGGGATGTCATATGATCAACATGTGACTGTGTCTTGAAATCAGAAAGGAATGAAAAGTCTTGTCACCATGGCATGAGAGATCTTTTCCATACATAGCAGGTCTTGCCTGATAAGGTAAAGATTAGAAGTCTAGCTCCTAAGTGTCTAGAATTAGATAGTGGCATCTAGTCTATAGCCATGGAAATGTCATGATGCTTGATTATGTCTGATAGACTATATCTGGATGATCATGATAAGATAACAGTGAGGGATCATGTATCCCTGATAAGATAGACAAAGGCACATTGCCTCTTAATAAGATAGAGATTGATCACTGTCTTGCAGCAATCCTGTTGTGAGGGATCTTGTTATCCCAATAAGATAAGAGTTAGGGATTTGTTGTCCTGATAAGGATTAGAGGTTTGTTATCCCATATAAGGATAATCTAAAAATGAAAGAAATATGTGCTTTTTGCATGTTCATCATATAAGCCCACAAGGGGCACATAATGTCCCACAGAGACTGCATTTGTAAAAAGATCTGGATCTTTGTGGAGATAGTGGAGAAGATATTGTCATTCATCTACTTCTTCTTCATTAAGGGGTAGTCTGGGCATTCGATGAGGTATATTGAGTGTAACTCGTCCTGTGGCCCAGTCGATCTTAGAGTTTTGTTCTCTGAGCCAATTCATTCCAAGAATGACATTCTTTTTGCTGGCAGAAAGGAGATGGAATGATTGTTTCTTCATGATGTTTCCTATATGGAAAGTGAGAGTAGTGTGAGATATCTGATGAGACCAGCTTGGTTTGCTGTCCCATCAGTATTGATAGCTTGTATGGGTTGACCAATTCTTTTCATGGAGAGGGAGTTTCTTTGGGTAAAGTCAAGATTTATAAAGGATCTTGTTGCTCCACAGTTGATTAGGGTAGTGGTTTTGGCAATGGTTCTTTGGGAGTTCTCAAGCGAAATAGGAATGAGGATTGATTTTGGATCACTTGATACTAATATGGAAGATAGAGAAGGGAAACAGTGAGCTGATTCCTGTTCCCTCTTTAAAACCTCAAAAAGCCCTTATTCTTGAGTTCAACCTTGGTGATCATCTCTTCCTCTCTCTCTTCCTTGTCTTCGAAGCATTCTTTTAACACCCAAAGCACCTCTTTCTTATCTATCTCCTTCTTGCCTAGTTGTTTGACATATTCATTAACAGGTTCTGGTTTGGTGTCAATGTTCTGGACCCTGGTAGGATTTCTAGAGGGATGAGGAGGGAGTCCTCCATTGCAAGGATGGTTTCAGGTGGAGCAGCCAACTTTGTGACAGATGATGCATCTGTTCTTTCTGATGTGGTGAGCTCTCTCAACTGGGAAAAGCATGTGACATCCTAAGGCAGTAGTTTGTACTGCACCCACATCCATAGCATCAGAGTTTCTGTGGTTTCCTCTGGTTGAGTATTGTTCTTTGTGGATATCTCTGATCCTATCCTGTTGCCAAGTGAATGCAGTAGCATTGTTTGACTATTTGGTTCAAGTTTCAGACTCTTTTTCCATGCCAATGATCCACTTTGTGAGATCCAAATCTAGACTCTTCATATAACACTCAATTAGGGCGTTTTGATTGGTGATCTTGGCTTTGCTGGATAGGAGCTGGAAGTCGGTGTTGTAGTGATTAAGGGCATCTAACCCTTTTCCCTTCATGATGATCTGGTGGAGTTTTTGTTGTGAGTCTGCAGTGCTTTCTTTGTCAGCAAAGGCTTCCAAGAATTCCTTCTTGAACTCCGCCCAAGTGTCTTTGTCTGATGTGACAGATCTGCTATCTAGTGCTTTATATACAGCTTTGGCATAGAGCTTGCCTTGTCCCTTAGACATCCTGTTTAGGGCAGTATAGATCTTCTTTGGTTTGCTGTCATACTTTTCCTTGTTCATGATGTAGTATGTATCCATGGCTCTGAGCCAGTATTTGGCATCGGACACTTCCCCTGAGAAGTCATCAGGAAATCCAGCTTTGAGTTCAGCCATATTATCATCAGGGGAAAGGAAGTTAGGGGTGGGGATGGAGGTGGTTTGTAAAGTGGAAAGGGAAGTTCCTTGTTGAAGGGCAGGTCTGGAAAGAGCTGGGGAGAAGCTTCCTGGAGGGGCAAAGTGTGGTTGATTCTGTCAAATAGTCTGGGAGGCTAGTTCAACTCTTCGTCATTCTCTTTGTTCCTCAAGGATTTCCTTCTTGTTGTAGTCTCTGAATCCGTATGATATGGTGGGCAGATGGTGGGGGTGCCTTGCTGCATGGTAGCAGAGATATGAGAAGAGCTAAATTATTTGTTACATGTGTACAATATCTGATCTTTTAGAGTGTCCTTGAAGGTGACATGAAGTCCTGTAGAAATCCTGATAGAGTCTCAGTGGAACTGTTATGCTGGAGTGAGACCAAACACTGCATATAATTGCACAGATTTAGCTGAAGTACAATAACTGCATAAGGTGGGTATTTAAGTAGTACTGAAGCATATGTGAAAGTACTACTAATCTGCAATTCATGAAGTAATACAATGGTCTATGGAGTAAGCAAGACTGGATAGAATAGAAATTACTAGATTCAGATGGTGAATCAAAGAAGGAGATAAGGTCTATGACAAAAAGGAAATGTGAAATAGATGAAATGAAATGTAACCATACCAATGTGGTTAGAAGTCTAAATAGGAGGCATCATAGAAAGACGATCCATAAAGGGGATTACCAAAGAAGGAAGAGTCCATATCAGATGTGAGTGAGTAAAACAAGTCATTGCACAGGGGTTCATAGTCCTCCAGGAATAGGATTCTAAGGCATTTGTCTGGTAGGCTGCTGCAACAAGTGTCTGTAAGGATACTTGTAACAAATGGTTTTGATTGTGTTATGGTCATGGTCAACCACAGTCTTTTGAAGGGGGTAATTTTCTGCCCTTGCTTGAAATCTGTCAATGCTTAGAGAATAGCCCAACTTTTCTTTAACCATGTCTTCAAACAATTTGGCTTACATGACAGAGTTATCTCAGATAGAGGCCCCCAATTTACCTTAGTCTTTGCTGGGGAACTTGCTTGCCTCCTACAATATGATGTTGCTCTATCATTGGCCTACAATCCCCAAACCAATGGTAAAACAGAATGGGTGAACCAGGAATTAGAAACATATCTTTGGATCTTCTGTGACAGATCACTGGATCAATGGGCCTTCCTACTCTCCTTAGCCAAATTTCATCACAATGCCACCATCCACTTAGTAACTTGGAAATCACCAATCGAGTTAACCTTAGGCTATCAACTCTGAACCTACCCACTAATTGGAAAGACCTTTGTTCTGGAGCTAGAAAATAGACTTTCTTGATTAGAAGAAGCATGGAAAGAAGCCTTGACAGCCCATGATCAAAGCAGGATGTTTATGGAAAGATAAAAGAAATCTTTATTTTCTTCTTGAAAGGCTGGTGACAAGGTATGGCTTGAGGCAACCAATCTGAAATCCTCATACCCCACCCAAAAACTCACCCTCAAAAGGGAAGAACCATTCAAGATTGAGAAAGTCATTTCCCCTATATCTTATCAACTCTGCCTACTCCTCACCTGGAAGATCCACAATGTATTCCATGCTGGACTACTCTCCCCTTACTCCGAAACATGAAAACATGGCCCCAATTTCATCAAACCACCCTCAAAACTAGTGGATGGAGAAGAGGAGTGGAAAATTGATAAGATCATTGCCCATAAAGGATGGACCAGCCAAAAGCAGTTTTGGATCAGATGAAAAGGGTATGGGTTAGGCAATGATATCTAGGAGAAAGAGGCTAATCTAGGCAATATTTTGAAACTCCTCAAGACTTTTATAAACACTCAAGAAACATTTAAACCCCAGCACAAATGTCCCTATTCACTCAGGCCTCTGAACATTCACTTGGCTCCTACCATGAAGTACCTAAGATACTCTTCTCGCCTGAACTCTCTCTCAATAGCAGGTGCTTTGTCCCTGAACTACCAGCTGTCTGACTCCACTACCTCCCTATTCTCCAATGAAACACCTACCTTGTGGCCATCCTGGAATGCCCAGGACTATTTCACCTCCTTACATCCCACCCCCTATATAATGAGGCCCTTATCCTCCAACCCATCCTGGGATTATTCTACTGCACCTCTATTACAGTCTGACTCAACTGTGAAAGAAATAGAACATAATGGCTCTCTGAATTATTTGACTATGCCATTGAGCATGCCCTCATGAAATTCAGGGCTCAAGCTCTCCAGCTTCTCTACAATATGGAGATCCTCAGAATTGTCAACACCTTTTCTTGCCTCTCACTTGCCCTTTACCTCTGCCCCATTCTTCTGTCCCTCATTGCTCCTCAGGCTGACAAGTACTATCATACTACCACCTTCAATTAATCCTTCAACTCTTCCAGCAATGGACCCCTCATTGAGTAGCTTGGTGGGATCAGGATGGTTCACAATCTTCCCCTTGTTGGAACAAATGGACCCATCCTTGGGGGAATCGCTGTGATGGAGCAAAGAGTCAGAAGAGAAATACTACAGGTTGTAAAATACATGGCCATTGCTGCCATATCCCAAGCCATCAGAGAAGAGAACCCCCAAGATATCCTGGAACACAATGAAAGCCTTCTTTCCCAGTCTCCCCTGCCTCCCCACAAGAAAGTGAAGAAAACTCAACAAGTTATCTTCGAAGTCAGCTTCCCTTTCACTTCCAGATCACAAAGGCCAGTTCCAATCCCCTCATCCAAAACCCCCTTGTCTCCCTATTCTAAATGCAACTTCCAATTGGCATATTATAAATGCAGAACCAGAACCCACCTCTGATACAACTGCTCCACTTACAGATGTCTTTTTTGTTCCAATTTCACCCCAGATCACATTCAAAGAGATTGTCCTGGCAACAGATATTTCTCCTGCAAAGACCTGTGCCACTTACCCACCGACTGTTACCACTCCAATGAAAACAATAATGACAACATCATCTACAATAACAGAGACTCTGCAAACAGGGATTTTGTATGATGAAGAGAAACTTAATCCTAGAAACAGAGGTAATGTTACAAGTATCCTAATGGACACTTGTTACAGCGGCCTACTGGAGGAATGCCTCAGGATCATGTTCCCTGAGGACTATGAATCTCTTTATGATAACTCATTTTATTCCTTTCCATCTGAAGTGGACTTTTCTCATTTTAGTAATTTTTTTCATGTTTTACCTTTCTATGACATCTCCTATTTAGGCTTCTAACCACATTGATATGGTTACCTTTCATTTTGGCTATTTCATATTCCCCTTTTGTCATGGACCTTATCTCCTCCTTCGATTCACTGTCTGAATCTAGTATTTCCCATTACTCCCTGCATTTGCTTACACCATAAGGCCATTGTATTATACCATATACTGATGCTTAGTTATACTTTCACATCAGCTATTGTACACCTTTATATACCCACCATATATGGCTCATGTACCCTAGCTAAATCTGTGCAATTATATGTAGTGTTTGGTCTCACTCCAAATTTTCTATAGGATTTTGTGTCTCCTTTGAGGACACTCTGAGAGATCAGACGTTGTGCATGCATAACAAATAACACCTTATAATTGCACATCTAAAGGAAATGCATTCTTGTACCTTATATACTCACTCTATGTAATCAATGTACCCCAGCTAAATCTGCACAATATTATGTAGTGTTTGGTTTCACTCCAGTGTGATAGTTTTGCTGAGACTCCTAGGGAATTCTACAGGACTCAATGTTGTCTTCGAAGATATTCTCAAGAGGTCAAACATTGTACATGAGTAATATTATACATATTTCACAAGAAGATATTAAAGCTTGTGCAGCCATGGTGGAGAGACCATCTGAAATCAATGGCAAGCAATCTACCAACATATGTGGCCTAACCCTATCTACCAGCCACAAGTTTGTTGGCCAGATTGACCCCTTTTTAGCAGTTCTGGTACTTCTACTGATGGAATGTCTTATGTTACCATGAAAACCAAGCTAACAAAGGTCCCAGTTCCTATCATCAATTCTGAGTGAACTGAGATAAGTTTAACATCTATCACACAAGTTAAGCACCATTTTGACACTTCAATTAAGCCCAATCATCTTCAGCTAAGCATGTTCTCTGATATTCATCCTCTAATGAGTGCTATAGCAAGTATTTTTTTGTTCATTTACATATATACAATCTATCAATATCAGAATATAGGATGTATCTCTGCAATGAAAAGTATCTAAATCAACACTACTAATAGCAGTATACCATCTGATGCCAAACCTGAACAATTTTGGAAGCACTACCTTAGAGTTGAATGACATTATGATTAGCAATATGACTCAGCTGGTCAATGTGGATACTGAAATGACTCTTAAAGCTGTAGCATGAAGTCATGAAGTGACTGCAATGTCATTGAATGATTGTGGGAGAGGTGTGAAATGTAATCACATCAAAATAGAAATCATGGAAATGAGTAGGTGTTAAGTCCGGATCTGCAGGAGTCCAGTTACTTGCCTCTGGAGCACCGGAGATATTTGGTGGGGGTAGTGACTTTGGCTTCACCTTATGTGGTGCGCCCTTGTCAGAGTTCCAGGTCGCTGTTTTACACGAGGGTCGGAACAGGGGGTCAGAGGGTCGGAGGTAAGTCGTTAAGACTCAGGCGAGAGAACTTGTTGATGAGCTCAATGATGAGAGGATCGGAAAGCAGAGACTAAGTTGATATTTGAACTGAAGAACGGAGTACAGAGTACAAGTGTTTATATATGGAGGAGGAGTTCCAAAAGGAGAAAGGATCAGGGTCAGACACAGAGGAAACTAAGTACCGCTGCTGTGCCGGTTAGTCGCACAGCCGGAGCTGTGCTCCTTACCCAAGCACTGCAGGGGAGAATGGAGACTATACTAGATAGAGAACAAGGAGACATAGGAATGGAATGTAAGTATAACATACATGTGTCAAAGACTAATTGGAGATGGAGATAATGAACAGGAGACAGAGAGGTCTGGATAAATGAAACAGGAGGAAACAGGAGGAAATGGACCGGAGGGTGTCAGATAAGACAGGAGATGACTTGATCAAATTCTGGGATATGACAGTAGGGTACATTCCCTATCATGGAAGTCTGACTGCAACTGCTTGTGAGAGGAAATCTCCAAGACTTCAAGATTGGAGAGCCAGCCCTGTTGTCCTGGTACTTTATATACTACTCTATTTGTGTATATATGTATGTTAAGGTAGTCCTTGGTTCAAAGCACAGCTATACAATGTTAATTTGGCTGTGCTTAGGTAAGTTAGCCCCTGTCTGTATAGAGGTTGAGAGTTTGACTGTCATATCCTGACCCTAACCCCCACCTCTGACCCTCTGGACCCTTCTCTGGAACTCCCTTCACAAACTTTGGCACTATCTCGTATCTTGTGCATCTCGCCCCTCTGTTTCTCCAGTCCTGTTTTCCTTCTTCTCCAATTTATATACTTTACTACTTATGTTACTCCTTTGTTCTCATTATGTCTTAGTTTCATATTGTATCTACCTCCAATCCTGTACTCACACAGCTCCAGCTCAGTTTCTCTCCCATACTTAGCTTTTGTACTCTGGCCCTTGGTTTCTGTCCTCCCATACATACTCTGTATATAAACTCCTGTCATCTGTACCCTTGTACTTTAGCTAGTTATTGAATTAGACACCCCCTGATCCTTCCCACTATCTTCTCCTGTTCTCCTTGATCTCTGCTCCTCCGAAATCCGGGACACCTAAGAAGTTTCAACAAGGGCACAGCACTCTGCTTCGAGCCTCTGAAGCTGAAGTTCCATTATGACCAACAACTCCAGAGTTACCTGGAGCTGTTCCAGACCTCCTGTCCACAGTCTTAAACTCAGTAAGCTGGCAGAAATAAAGAGACACTTGTGGCAGTATGTGAATATGGATAGATTGGCAAGTCTTGTACTTGGCACTGTATATATAGGAGTGCAACATGCATCATAGCATTCTGTGATAGATAAAAGACATGCACTAGACATGGTTCTAGGGGTTTGATGTGCATCAAGCATTTCTTTGTAATAGATAGGGGCAATGCCCCATTGAGCAGTGACCTTCTAGGGTGCAATGTCATGGTCTGGACCTTGTACATAAGGCATGACATCATAGATAGTAGTGCAAGCACTGTCTTGATTCTGAGCTGCTGACTAAGCAGCCTTGTGATAGATAAGAGTAAGGGACTTAGCCCTTGTATCTATGAGGGATGTCACATGATTGACATGTGACTGTGTCTTTTGATAAGATAAGGAGGAGAAGTCTTGTCACCATGGCATGGGAGATCTTCTCTATATGTACATAGTAGACTTTTGCCTGATAAGGTAAGGATTAAGAGTCTGGCTCCTGAGTGCCTTAGGATTAGATAATGGTGTCTAGTCTATAGCCATGGGAATGTCATGATACTTGATTGTGTCTAAGGAATCATGTCCAGATGATCATGATAAGATAAGAGGAAGAGATTGTGTATCCCTGATAAGATAGTTGAAGGCATGTTGCCTTTGATAAGATAAGGACTGATCACTGTCTTGTAGTAATCCTATGTGAGGGATCTTGTTATTTTGATAAGATAAGAGTCAGGGACATATCATTCTGATAAGGATTAGGGGTCTGTTACCCCATATAAGGATAATCTAAAATAAAAGAAATACATGCTTTTCACATGTTCATTGAATAAACTCACAAGGGTACATGATGTTCCACAGGAACTGCATCATTTATAACAAATATAACCAAAAAAAAGAAAGTCAAATTAGTAGTCAAAAATCCACTGTACATAAGTCAATGGACAGAGTATTGGAGTTGTCTAATACTCATTGATGTCAGGTCTATGCAATCTTTGACTGCCACTAAGATCAAGATATCTGAACTTCCACCTCCCCCTGTCAAGAATATGTCATCTGCACCCATTGTAACTACTATTAAATTAAAGAAGACAAAGGGAAAAATACATGTATCTTCTGAGTAGAATGGAAGATATGTATTCACATTATATATGATAACTTGCTAATCTATTTGATAGGAATCTATATATATATGTGCATGACAATAATTAAAGCAAGTTAACAAAAGCAGTATCAAGAAAGAATTCCAGGGATACTGAGTAATCTCAGCTGACGATAAAAAGAAGATAAAAGTTTTTTAATATTAAGTTTGGCAACAAAGTTAATACTCTTATAGGCATATGAAAATAAAGCTAAGGCCATAGTAAGCATCAATTTGCTTGAAAGAATCTTTTAATTCTTTGTTGCAGGTTAATTACAAGGCATGGTCAAGCAAGTCATTATGCAATGGCACAATGTACTAGTCATCCTCAATGCATTGCTACACACCCACTACTTTGTCTTCAAGATGTTTCAATCTGTTTCTTGTGTTTTATATAGGTGAGACTTGGTCAATTCAAGAGGATTCTAACCATCTCTAGAAGTATAATCTGAGCACAAGCAAGCAGATTCAGCCCCATTCAAGTACAACAATTTGAATAGAAGTGAGCACATTCTATCCATCCTGAGGAGTACAATCCAAGTATGAGCAGGCAGATTCAGTCCCATTCAAGCATACTATATTAGCTACATATGAGAATATATTCAAGCATATGAGCATTGAGTAAAGCAAAGCATGCCTTAACCCAAATAAGCATTTTGAAGCATATACAGTGGCTCAAATAAGTGTCCCAATATTGGGACATTTTGGAAAGATGTGACATTTGCAAGAGAACCAAAACTCGTTAGCTTTAATCCTTGCAGGGTAATCAATAACCCTAATCCTTGCCCTGAAAATGATTTCTTAGTTATGTGATTTGGTTGCCATGGCACTGAGATATAACCATATTAAAATGACATGTCATTGGGACACTTATTTGACCCTAATGTTATCAATCATCATTTGATTAACATAATGTTCTGATGGATGCTGTGCTTCAACCCTATCTAATTATGTAACTTACATAACTATGAACACTATTAAGGGCAGGAATACCACCAAGCTAACCCTACTCCATCATAAAGCCCATTTCCACCTCTGCTAGAGCCAATATTCTGTTTCTTTCTGAATCTGGTCTTTCTACTAGGAAAATATCCTCATAAACTGGTCACTTATTTGAGCCACTGTAAAACATATGTGAATCTAATTTAGAATAAGCCAAAGCACATATACTGAAATACATCTGAGCATAGATTGCGTGATTACACTGTTATGTACATGATATTACAAATGAGACTCTGTGAGTCCATCACATGCCCCTTGCAGGCTTATCTTATATATCCTCAATGGAATGATGAATGTGACCTCTACAGGTGCATAATATTTCATTTCTCTTTAACTTCTTTATTCATCTCATTGGGGTAACAAACCCCTATCTCTTTATCTTATTGAGATAACATATTCCTACACCATACAGTGACCTCCAAAACCCTTTCAATAACTAACCCTAACACATGCACCACAAACATATGGGACAATTACATAATGATTTGCAGAAGAGAAAGATAATACATATCCTTGGCTACAATATTGCCCCCTACATCATGTGATTTGATTCAAATGGCATTGAGATACAAGCATTACAATACAACAACATCATTGAAAGGGTTTTGAACCTTTGATGTTACAAGGGATATTTGCATACAATCAGTACTTGGTATAGCCTCCTTTTGCTTTCAGCATTGCCTGGATCCTTCTAGGCATGCTTTCAATCAACTTCTGACACTCTTCAACTGGTATCTTTTCCCACTCCACCTGGATTCTCTCCCATAATTCATGCACTCCTTTGGGTGGGTGCTCATGCTCTGCAAGCCTCCTTTTGAGATGTCCCCAGAGATGTTCAATGGGGTTCAAGTCAGGAGACTGTGCAGGCCACATCATGGTTCCAAAATCCTGCTCCTCTAGCCAATCCTTGATCTTTCTGCAGGTATGCTTGGGATCATTGTTCTGCTGAAAAGTGATGTCAGGAGGATTGAGACCATAATATTCCAGAGTATTCAGCAACTCATCCTTCAAAATTTGAAGGTAAAGGTCTCCATCCATCCTACCATCAATCTTGGCAGCATAGCCAACTCCCTCTCAAGTCATACACCCCCGCATCATCAAGGAACCTCCTCCAAACTTGATGGTCCCCTGAACCAACCTATTACTTAGCCCCTTACTTGGCTTTTTCCACACCCATTTGTGCCCATCTGACCCTAGGTGATTGATTTTGGTCTCATCAGACCAAACTACCCTCTTCCAGTCCTCTATAGTCCAATCCCTATGAGCATGGGCAAAGTCCAGATGTGCCTTGCGATGCCTAGCCAAGAGAAGAGGGTGTTTGGACTTGACTATGGCCTTTATACCAGCTTTCTTCAACTGGTGACAAACTGTGGTGGCAGAAAGAGGTTCATTGATGAGGTTGGAGAGTGCATGGGTGATCTGGACAGCAGTTTCTGCCCTGCCAGAAGTAATGAAATACTGAGCATGGCGAATGTTTATAGGGGAAAGCTTGATTGGGCGACCTCCAGTAGACTTTGAAAGAGTAGAACACTCTTTAGACTGAATTCTGGATATGGTAGATGGGCTGACACCAGTTTTTCTAGAGATGTCTTCACCAGAGTGACCACCAGTAAACATAGAGAGAATAGTTTTCTACTTAGCAGAGGAAAGTGATTTAACCATGGTTGTGGTTAGAAGACAAGAAGTGTGTGAACTTTTTGAAACTCAGACATGATGTTTACAACTTTATCTTTGTTTGTACAACCAAACATTTGTAATTATCATTCATTTGATAGTACCATTTCAAAAGCTCCAAAACCCTTTCAATGGTAATGCCATTTTATAATTCTTGTATCTCAATGCCATTTGAACCAAATCACATGATGTAGGGGGCAATATTGTAGCCAAGGGTATGTATTATCTTTCTCTTCTGCAAATCATTATGTAATTGTCCCATATGTTTGCAGTGCACTTCGTGCACCATGTTAGGGTTAGTTATTAAAAGGGTTTTGGAGGTCACTGTACCTGAAGACATCAAGGTCTTCAACATCTTATCTTATCAAGGGATACAAGATCTCTTCTCTATCTTATCAGATCATCTGGTTATAATCTACCATGACACAATCTAGCATCGTGCTATCTTATTGGCTATAGACTAGAAGCTATTCACTAGATGATTAGGAGTTAGACTCCTAATTCTTATCTTATCAGGCAAGACCTGCTATATATGAAGAAGCTCTCCCACAGTTAAGGTGGCAAGATTTATCTCATATCTATTCTCATAGACACCAAGGGCTAAACTCTTGATCCCTATTTATCATGTAACTGCTTAGCCAGTGATTTAGATCAAGACAGTGCTTGAATTACTATCTATGATGTCATGCCTCATGTACAGGCCTGGGCCACAATGTTACCAACTCTAGATGGTCACAGCCTTGAAGGCCATGCCACTATCTATTAAAGACACATGTCTAGTGCATGTACTCTATATATCACAGCATGCTTGCAGCATTTTGTGCTTCTATCTTATTATCAAGCCAGCATGAGACTTGTATCTATCTTTATCAGGGAAGACTGTGTACTTTTATCTAGGACTTTTGATGAGTCAATACTCTAAACTTCAGAGACAAGCCCTAAGGATACCTTATCTATGATGTTATGAGCTAGACCCCTGCCATCTATTCCTTATATATCAAGACATGCATTTGATATGCATTCCCTTATCTATACAACATATCTAGTGCATGTATGCCAAGGAAGTATATGGCCAATAGCATATTGGTCTCTTATCTTATTCATACGGACACTTATCTAACCAATAGGAGATGTTCCCTTATATAGTAATGTACCATAACATGTACAAACAGTAGAGTAGTATATAAAGACTCAGGTTGTCAGGGCTGATCTTCCTAGCTTTGAAGACTTGGAGATTACCTCAGAAAGTCTCTGATTCCCTCCCTCTCCTCAGCTCATTGGCTACCAAGTGCCAGAAGTCTACAAGACTAGTGGGGCAGAGTGTTATGCTTGACCTAAGTCTAGTATAGGCCACAAAAGGTTTGAAGGCTTACTGCTGCTTATTCAGCTGGCTGGGCAGAGGTTCATCATAGGAATATCCTACACAAAGTCAAGGAGTTGTCTATGGATGATAATGATGAGAGGGTTTGAAAGAGCATTCACTCAAGAGTAGAACAAGAACTCAGGTACTCTGAGGGGTATATTGAAGATATTGTACAGTTTATATACAAGTCTGAAGAATAATAAAGTGGAGACTAAAGAAGGTGACTTGACTTATAGAAAGCAATGAAATTATAAAGAATACTGAGTCACTATAGAGGAATGAGTAATGCACCAGAGGAATCTTGGTAATACAACTGTGTATAAGTCAGATTAAATAAGTAAGTGAGAAAGATAGCAAGGAAAAGAAAAGAGTTCAAGCAGGACTCAAACAGTGAGGGAAAAGTTTATAGAGATACAAGGGAAGAAAAGTGTACTGGTGAAATGTAGTGTCCATACGATCATAACATTACCCCAGTGTTATGGTCAAATCCATGATGTAGACTAATTGAAACCATAGTCGTTTCCCATGGGTGACCCAGTAATGTTGCCAGGCAATGTCATCATATAAATCATCTCCTGAGAGATCAGGAGAGGTACTCAAAGAGGGGGAGGAGAGGGTTGATGATGATGGTAATAAGTATACTGATGAGTGGTGGAACAAGGAGGGGGTATGGAAAGCGTCTTAGATGGGTTTCCTCTTGTTGGGTAAGAAGTGCCAATTCATCATCATTCAGGGCAGAGGAGGAAGCCAAGGGAGTTGTGATGGGGCTGGCTAAAGATTGGGCAGTCCTCTGAAGGTATTTGTCAATGTTTGTGATAAAAGTTGTCATGTCCAGCTAGTATATGAGTTGTATCAGATTCCATTCTAGATCTAGCTGGAGTTGTTGTATGTGGAGATCTCGGAGGGTGGATGATGTGGAGGTAGTAAGCCAGATGGCGGCTATGGCAGTATGGAAGGATGTAAGGAAGGCCTGATAGAGGAGGAGGTATGGCGAGATCTCTTTCATGTTGGCACAAAGGGGAAGTGCCAGATGTGGGTCCTGGAGATTTACTATGGCATGAGTGAGGAGATCATCATCAAGGGTGATGGGATAAGTAGAGAAGGATACAGGAGGGTAACAGATGGGGGCAATATAGGGGGTGTCAGAGAGGCAGTTAATAAGGGGTACTAGAGATCCAGAACTGGACCAGGTTTAGTTAGCCCAAGAGATGTGGGCTGGGGGATGAGATGGAGAGATGGGGGCTTTGTAAATGGGGGGATGGAGGATGTGGTCTAGGTTGGCAGTGGTTTCCCAGCCAGAGTGGGTGATGTCAGAGTGGGCACTAGAGAATGATTCTGCAGAGGGCAAAGACATGTTAATTGTGATGGTTTCAATGGTGGGTTTCAATGGAGGAGAGAAAAGGAAGTATTGTTGCTTATAATCATTTAGGAGAGTGATGGCATGGGTAAGATCTTTCTCAGATAACCAGGAGTTGTTACATGTGCACAATGTTCAATCTCTCAGAGTGTCTTCGAAGGTGACACAAAGTTCTGTAGAAATTCTAGGAGAGTCTCAGCAGAACCATCATTCTGGAATGAGACCAAACACTGCATATAATTGTGCAGATTTAGCTAAAGTGCAATGGCTGCATAAGGTGGGTATTTAAATAGTACAGTAGCGGATGCAAAAGTAGTACTAGGAGTGGTTTACAAGATAATACAATGGCCTATGATGTAAGCAAGATTGGGATATAGGAGGGACTACTAGATCTGGACAGTGATTCAAAGGAGGTGATTAGGTCTGTTATGAAAGAGGAATATGAAATAAGTGAAATGGAAGTAACTGTATCAATGTGGTTAGAAGTCTAAGTAAGATGTGTCATAGGGGGACAGAATGGAAGGGGAAATACTAAATATGAACAAGTCCACATCAGAGGGAAGGAAATAGAATGTCTCATCGCAGACCTCTGCATAGTCTTCAGGAAAGAGGATCTTGAGGCAATCCTCAGGCAATTCATTGCTGCAAGTGTCTGTTAGAATACTTGTAACACATTCTTGTTCTTCTCCTCTTAGTTAGACCCCATTCCGACATGCAGTGCTCAGGGTAAGGAGCACAGCTCCAGCTGTGCAACTAACTGGCACTGCACTGGAACCTCGAAACCTCCATTCCTCCAAATCTCACCTTATTCTATTTGGACTTCTTCCCTCTGTATATAAACTTCTCTACTATATCTCTGTATCTCAGTTCAAATATCATATTAGTCTCCACTTCCCTCCATCCCCACCATTGATCTCATCTTGGTATTCTCATACCTAAGTTTTGATGACTTGCCTCTGACCCTCTGACCCCTTGCTCTATCCCTCTCACAAATTAAGGACTCTGGACTTGGATAAGGGTACATCACATAAGGTGAAGCCAAAGTCCTTGACCAAGTACACCTCTGGTGTTTCAGAGATAAGTACCTGGACCTCCATGGAACTGGACTTAATACCTATCTCAAATGCAATTTCTGACTGGCATGTTATAAATGCGGAGCCAGGACTCACCTCTGACTCAATTGCTTCACTTATAGGTGTCCTTTCTATTTCAACTTTGTCCCAGGTCATATTCAAAGAAACTATCCTTATCATATCCCTAACCCTAACCCTTACCTCTAACCCTCTGGTCACTCCTCCAGAACTCCCTCCATGAACTCCGGCGCATTCTCACACATCTCACCCCCTGTTCCCCCCAGTCCTGTTTCCTCCTTCTCTGATTTATATATTTTACTTACTTACGTTATGTCCTTGTTCTCCTTATGTCTTAGTCTCACTCTGTACCTACCTCCGATCCTGTGCTCACACAGCTCCAGCTCAGTTTCCTTTCTGTACATAGTTTCATACTCCAGCCCTCAGTTTTCTTCCTTCTGTATATAGCCCCTGTACTGTCATATCCCAGAAAATCACCAAGTTCCCTCTGGACCTCTGATCATATCCTCTCTGGTGATACACCTCTGGACCTCTGGTATATCCTGTCTCTATTCCCTTTTGTCTATTGTATGTTACTCTTATGATACATTCCTGTCCTCCTCCTCTTAGTTAGACTTCATTCCGACATGTAGTGTTTAGGGTAAGAAGCACAGCTCTGGCTGTGCGACTAACTGGCACTGGACCAAAACCTTGGTACATCTGTTCCTCCAAATCTTACTTTACTCCATTGGACTTCTTTCCTCTGTATATAAACTTGTGTACACTGTTTCTGTACCTCAGTTCGAATATCACATTAGTCTCCACACCTCCCATCTCCACCATTGATCTCTCATCGGCATTCTCACACTTGAGTCTTGATAACTTGCCTCCAACCCTCCAACCCCTCACTTCAACCCTCCCATAAATTAAGGACTCTGGACTCAGATAAGGGCATACCACATAAGGTGAAGTCAAAGTCCTTGCCTCAGTATACCTCTGGCATTCCAGAGATAAGTACCTGGACCTCCGTGGAACCAGACTTAACAGTATATTCAAACTCATGCTTGTTACGAGTTCCTTCATACTACATCTCATCCTACACTATCTTTCAACAATGCAAATGGCTACCCATGTCATATACACCTGTGCTTGTTCTTGGAGAACCCAAGAACAAGAGCCAGCTGCTCAGCCAAACCCCTATTCATCCCTCACCAGCTCTCGTCATATCCCTGAACCCATCGGGCAATTCTGAAGCTTCTCTGCTTGTCGATCTCTCTCCTCTGCCTCTCGTGCATGCCAACTGCTGTTGAGCACATGCATCAAAGAGTTCTCTGAGAGCAATGAAGCTACCAAAAGAGCTTTCCCTGGTGATTATCATATGCCACCACCTCCACCTCCATCTCCAGACTACAATGATGGTCCTAGTGATGACTCCACAAATCCCAACTCAGATGACGAAGAGCCTGACATCCCCGGAGGCCTTCCAATTCTGGGTGATGACCCAGATAATGACCTCAAAGATAGTGATGATGGTAATGACATCAGCACCAACAACAATGGTGTCAACCCCAGGAAAGTATTAGCTGATCTGGCTGATGCTATCTGAGGCCTGTCTTGTGTCAATCACCACTCCAACAACTCTGGTGGTCAATGCACAAAGGTCCACGGACTGGACCAATTCGACAGAATGGAGCCTCACAAGCTCCAGACCTTCCTCATCCAATGTGAACTCAATTTCCAGGACCAGCCTAGGGCCTTCTGGAATGACCACACCAAGATTACTTTCAAACAGTTGTTCCTCAAGGGAATGGCTTTGGAATGGTTTGAATCTGACCTCCTCGACATCAGAAATCCAGCTTTCTGTCCTACTTAGATGAATAGCTATAGGGATTTTGTAGTAGAACTAAATGACAACTTCAGTCTCCATGACCCTGTCAGAGATGCCGAGCACCAGCTTGACAACCTCAATATAAAAGATACCCAATGCATCAACAAGTACAGTATGTCATTGAGTTTAACTGGATCACTTTGCAGGTCTGAGGTTATGAAGAAGATACCCTTCAGCATTATTTCTACAATGGCCTCCCAGACCAGATCAAAGATGAAATCTCCCATGTCGGCAAGCTGCTCTCTGACACCTTGTGCAGTCCATTGACGCATAAGTCTGAGATCTCATGTCAGCAGAAGAACTCCAGTTCTCAGAAGCCTGCCTCCAACACCAAGCCATCCTCCAACAACAAGTCTGGTGGCCAGAAAAACAACAACTTCAAAGACAAGGTCACCACCACTTCCTCCCCGAAATCTGATCTCTCTTCAAAGCTCAGCAAAGACGGTAAGCTAACTGCTGCCGAATATAAGCATCGCTTTGACAATAAGCTCTGCATGTTCTGCAGGCAAGGTGAACATGTCGTGAAGGATTGCCCCCAGACTACCTCCTGGACATTCAAAGTGTGCACCACCAAGCCAACTCCAGAAGCCAATCTGGAGGCCTCTTCCAAGGTGAAAAAATAGAGTGTGACCTCCAATGCTCTGCACAACTGGATGGTTGCATTGACACCATATGTGTACTCAAGAAGATCCATCTCAACATGTCTACTCTCTCAGACCCTCAGTCACTCATGCCCTCCTTTTCTTTAGTCACTTATAATATCGCTCCTTCTCCTGTGCTTGTAGATTCAGGATCCTCCGATTGTTTCATAGATACCTCTTTTGTGAATAAGTATAAACTGTCCACCTATATGGTACCCCTGCTCCTTCTCCAACTCTTTGATGACATGTCGAATTCCATCATCACCCAACCTCTCAATCTTTTTGTACTCTTTCTGACCAGTGATATTACCCTGATGACATTCTATGTCACCCCACTAGATGGCTCCTGCTTCTTAGTCCTTGGACACAACTGGCTTACCTATTATGATTGCTCATTTCGCCTAACTTAAATCCTGCCACTTGGCTGGGTCAAACTCATGACCTGCCACATATCGTAACTTATTCCCACATCAAGGTGGAAAGGACTTGTCTTCAAGTCACACTTAACTTATCACATAACTGCTTACATCAGCGGCCTAGACTTGATCACATGATCATATCATATGACACATCACATGCCCAAGAGCTAGACTCTTATCTCCTTATCTATGACATCATATCCTATGCCCCACACATGTTTCACATGCGGCTTCTATCTTGCCTCATAGACAAAGGCTATGTTTAATCTCCACTTTGCTTCTCTCTTATCAGCCTATGGCATATCTAACTCTTATCATATTCACACAGATTTTTATTTAACCAATGGGATGTGTTCCCTTATATAGTAGTTTAACCTAATATGTACAAACAGTAGAATAGTATATAAATTCCCGGATCTCAAGGCTGGATCCCCAGCTTTGAAGACTTGGAGATTTCCTCTCACAGTCTGAAGTCCTTTGATAGACCAAGGGTCTAATTCCTTCATTCTATTTGCATAAGCTCTATTAGAGTGTTTCATTACCTGCTACAATCCATTGATTGACTGGGTCTCAAGCAGTATCTCTTTCTACCCTACTCAGCAGTCCAGTTCAGCACCTCTGAGCTCACCCCTGGCACCTGAGGCTCCTTCACCTCTGATTGTTCCCTCCACCAATACACTGTGTTTCTCCAAGCAAAAGGCTCCTTCTATCATGCTTATCAACACTCCAGCATTTGCATTGGCATGCTGCCTTCAAGGCTCAGTTCAATTCAGTATGCAAATTCACCCCCAAGAAGATAACCTTCAAGCTGCAGCTACCCAACCTCCTGAAAAGATCAACCTCTCCAGAGTACCACAACTTCTCTGATGTATTCAGCAAATGAAGGGCTGACACATTCCCCCCTCATTGTGAACACGATCTTAAGATCGATTTAGAAAAAGGTACCTCACCTCCACTCAGCATCACCTACTCCCTTTCTCCCTCCGATCTTGAGTCCCTCCATGCTTTCCTAGACAAACACCTCTCCATCAGATTCATCCAACCTTCCTCTTCCGCCCACACAGCTCTGGTCCTCTTTATCCACAAGAAGAATGGTTCCCTCCATCTTTGCATCGACTTCAGAGGATTTAACAAGATCATGAAAAAGGACTGTTACCCCCTTCCTCACATCTCCGACCTCCTTGATGCTCCTAGCCATGCCAAGATATACTCCAAAATTGATCTCTGGCACATGTACCATCTGGTCCGCATTACTGCAGGAGATGAATATAAGACTGCCTTCCGAATGCGGTATGGATCCTATGAATGGCTTATTATGCCATTTGGTCTCACAAATGCCCTGGCAGCATTCCAGCAGTTTGTCAACACCATTTTCACTAATCTACTCAACATTAGCATGATAGTCTACCTCGACGATATCCTTATCTTCTCTGAAGACATGGCCTTCCACAAAAAGCATGTCAAGGAGGTCCTCCGACGCCTCTGGAAGCATGGCCTGTATGCCAAACCTGAAAAATGTGAGTTCCATATGGACTCCACCAAGTATCTTGGTTACCAGATGTCCCCCTCCAGCCTTACTATATCTCTGGACAAGGTCCAGTTGATCCTCGATTGGCCCAAACCCTGGAAGGTCAAGGATATCCAGTCATTTTTGAGCTTCGCCAACTTCTACCAGCATTTTATTCATAACTATTCCGACATCGTCATTCTTCTCACCCACCTTACACAAAAAGGTATTCCCTGGCAGTTTTCAGATGCCTGTTACTCCACTTTTCAAGTGCTCAAGAACACTTTCACCTCCACTCCTGTCCTCACCCACTGGGCTCCTGACACTCCTATTATCATTGAGACTGATATCTCCGACTATGCTATTGCCAGCATTCTCTCCATAAAATGCCTGGACAACAAAATCCGGCCAGTGGCCTACTACTCTCACACAATGATTTCCCTGAAGCTCAACTACGACACCAACAACATGGAGTTACTGGCTATCCATAAAGTGTTTCACTCCTGGCAACACTATCTCGAAGGCTCTGGTACTCTGGTTGATGTGGTCACTGACCACAAAAACCTGGAATACTTTTCCACCACAAGGCTCCTGATCAGATGGCAAGCCTGCTAGTCGGAGTATCTTTCCCAATTCAATATGGTGGTCTGGTTTCAGCCTGGCCACCTCAGCAAGAAATCAGACGCCCTCACTAGACACTGAGATATCTATCTCAAAGAGAGGGATAAGGACTATGCTCACATCAACCCCCACAATTTCCAACTGATATTTACTTAAGAGCAACTCGCTGTGTCCCTACAAGCCACCTACCTTGCATACCCAGTCCTCTGGGCAAGCATGCTCTTTGACCTCGAAAAGCTCCATAGTGATATTCTCTCCAGTCTTTCCTCCGACTCCCTCGCCATACTCCATATGTCCCCTTCTGACTCTACTACCGACATATGCTGGACTGTAGACTCTAATGGCTACCTTCGTCTTGATGGCTGCATGTATGTGCCAGATGTCGATGACCTTCACCTCTGAGTCCTCCAGTTCAAGCATGACCACCCCATCTCTGGCCACTTCGGCCAAAATTGCACCCTCAAACTAATTTGCCACAAATACACCTGGCCAGGAATCTGGACATTTGTTAAAGAATATGTCTTCTCCTGCACAGCCTTCTCCCATGTGAAAGTTCTGAGACACAAGCCTTATGAGCTACTTAAACAACTCCCCATCTTCGAAAAACCATGGAACTCCATCTCCATGGATTTCATTGAACAACTCCCAGCCTTCTCTGGTCACACAGCCATACTTGTCATCATGGACTGACTCTCCAAACAGTGCATCTTCATCCCGACTGATAACAAGGTGACATCTCTGGAGTTAGCTAAGTTATTTCTCCTGCATATGTTCTCCAAACATGGTGTCCTCTCCCATATCACATCGGATAGAGGCTCTGAATTTGTATCACATTTCTTCCATTCTCTAGGCAAAGTGTTGGACATCAAGCTTTATTTCACCTCTGGTTATTATCCTGAAGGCGATGATCAAACCAAGCGAATGAACCAGACCCTGGAGCAATATCTCCAGATCTATTGTAACTACCAACAAGACAACTGGTCTGAACTCCTGCCCCTTTCAGAGTTCTCCTACAATAATGCTCCAAATGCTACCACTGGTGTCTCCCCCTTCTTCACTAATAAGAGTTATCACCTCAACATTGCTGTCCATCCTGAGTGCGATCTCACCTCTGCTAGAGCCAGAGAATACTCAGTAGATCTCGATTCCCTCCACCAATTCCTCCATGAGGAAATAGCTGCAGCCCAAAAGTGATATCAAGGACTGGCCGATGCTAAGCACACTCCTGCTCTGGACTTCAAAGTCAGAGACCAGGTTTTCATCAAAGTTAAATACTTCAATTCAACTTGACCATTTAAAAAGCTCTCCGAGAAGAATTTAGGTCCATATTCTATCATTGCTCAAGCTGGCTCCCTTTTCTTCATGCTCTGACTCCCCGACTCAATGAAGTCCGTTCATTCAGTCTTTCATGTCTTCCAGTTAGAACCTGCAGTCCTGAACACCATCCCCAACTGTGTACAACCTCCTTCACCTCTGGTTGAGGTTGATGGTGAATCAGAGTTCAAAATCTCTGAGATCCTTGACTCCAAAGTGGACTGCTGGCAAAAACATTGTAAAATTCTTTACCTAGTCGGATGATTCAGCTATGAAAGTACCAACGAAGAAACCTCCTGGTTGCTAGTGACTGAGTTAGATCACACATCTGAACTTATCACAAACTTCCATCTCCAGTATCCAGATAAGCCCAGACCTTACCTCTCCTGATCTGAATTTCTCCTACTTACAAAGTTTTCCATTTTTTTTAATTCACTCCGATATGTACTACTGTTTTCTTTTATCTCCATTTCCTTAACTCATTTCTGATTCTCTCCAATTCATTTCCTTTTATACATACATAGAAGAAAAAAAACCCACTCCTTCCAGCACAGGGCGATCACCTCCATTTGATACGAGGACATTATCTTCAATGTCCTTGACATCTCTTGAAACCTTGTACCTTGAGCTGCCACCATCTCTTGCACTGCTCTAGTAAGTGCCCGCACCACCTCCACCAGCTCTGAGAGGCCCTCCACTATCTCGACCTCATCATCATCATCACCAATGGAATTTCCTGGGTGTGCGCATCGCATCTTGATGATAATGCACATTGCACACAACGTCACCATCTTTCTCAGTGCCAGCACACATGCAATGTTGATGTGGTGGCAGCAAAGATACACATCTGGCACATGAAGGACTAGATTCCCTGGCTGAACCTCCCTTGCCTTCCCTTTGGCCCTTGGCTTTGGCTGGGCCACCGGCTCGTCCTGTGAACTTATTAGTCCAGTTCAGTTTATTACCAGCCCACTCACCTCCTTGTCATCGATCATCTCTGACACTTTCTCCTTGTTCGTGTGCTGCTCCACCACGACCTCTGCTCAGCACCTTGCCTGCTTCTCTTCACGCTTCTTTGCTTGGCTTCCTCCACCTCACACCACTCTCATTCCTCCCCCTCCCTCTGGGCGCACTCCTTGGCCTTGTGTGTCTCTCTCTCCTCTGCCTCACATCACTTCTGCTCATGCACTCTCCGGCATTGCTCCACATACTTGGCTTCACTAACAGCCTTATCATCGCCATCATGCTCTTCAAGCTGCTTATTTGACCACTTGCTGAAATTGGCATCAAGGATAGAAATAGTGGTTGAGGGATGAGACATGATAGTGGTTGAAGAAAAAGCTATGTGGGATCCCATGGTTTATATGCTAAGATATTCTGGACTCTGATCTCACCACTTGGACTTTCTTCACTCTGACCATTTTCTCCTGTCACACTTTCACATTTCACACATCACAAATCTGGACATGTGATCTCCCACGGCCTTCAGGGGTTCAGGCCTAAGAGGGGGATACTGTCATATCTCAGAAAATCACCAAGTCCCCTCCAGTGATATACCTTCAGACTTCCAGTATATCCTGTCTCTATTCCCTTTTGTCTATTGTATGTTACCCTTACGATACATTCCTATTCTCCTCCTCTTAGTTAGATTCCATTTTGACATGCAGTGCTCAGGATAAGGAGCACAGCTCTGGCTGTGCGACTAACCAGCACTACACCAGAACTGTTACGATCCGCACATTGCCCTACTCTTTTTCCTTCACTCTTATCCTAGTTCCTCTACAGACACTGCCCTCGCTGTTCGAGTCCCGCCTGGGCCACTTTATTATTCCTTTCTTTTCTCTTATCATCGCTTGCTTATTTAGCGTGACTCATCCGCAGTACCCGCAGTTGTACTATTATTGTTATCTCTGACTTGTCTCCCTTCTTCGCGATTCCATCGCATTCCATCGACGAGTCATCTCGTTTACGCTCCGCCTCATTCTCTCCCGACTCGTGTATATAAACCCTTCGATACCCTCGATGTATTCCCCAAGTTAGACCTACCCGAATCTACCTTGATCATCAACTCCTCTCGGGCCCCCTCCTAGTCCCTGCCTTATTGTCAAGAAGGCAGTCCCTTCGTCCCTCGTCGTCGCTCCTCCATAGCGACTCCTTCGTCCCTGTG
This sequence comes from Austroboletus novae-zelandiae, assembly GCA_038090275.1. Classification (NCBI taxonomy): domain Eukaryota; kingdom Fungi; phylum Basidiomycota; class Agaricomycetes; order Boletales; family Boletaceae; genus Austroboletus; species Austroboletus novae-zelandiae. The sequence continues at coordinate 1,364 of JBBPML010000353.1, read as the reverse complement.
TCACAACATACGTTGACCAGGTCAACAGCTCACGACATACCGTTGAGGCTGAGGATAGCGGATCGCCCGCCTATCAACCCCTGCCACGTCAGCTGAATAGCGACGTTAACGTCCCCTCGCCCCCTCGTCCCTCGGGTCTACGCCTGAGCGTAACAAGAACTTTGGTACATCCATTCCTTCGAATCTTACTTTACTTCATCTGGACTTCTTTCCTCTGTATATAAACTTGTGTACTCTATCTCTGTACCTCAGTTTGAATATCACATTAGTCTCCACACCTCCCATCTCTGCCATTGATCTCTCATCAGTGTTCTCACACTTGAGTCTTGACAACTCACCTCCAACCCTCCAATCCCTCGCTTCAACCCTCCCACAAATTAAGGACTCTGGACTTGGATAAGGATGCACCACATAAGATGAAGTCAAAGTCCTTGCCCCAGTACACCTCTGGTGTTTCAGAGATAAATATCCAGACCTCTGTGGAACCAGACTTAACATGTACTCTGTATATAAACTCCTGTCATCTGTACCTTCGTATCTGTTATGCTCAGGCGTAGACCCGAGTGATGAGGGACAAGGGGACGTTAACGTCACTATTCAGCTGACATGGCAAGGGTTGATAGACGGGCAATCCGCTATCCTCAGCCTCAACGGTATGTCGTGAGCTGTTGACCTGGTCAACGTATGTCGTGACGCAGGGATGAAGGAGTCACTATGGGGGAGCGACGATAAAGGAACAAGGCGAGCGCCTACTCAGTAGTAAGGCGAGGACTAGGGGACCCGAGAGGAATCGATGAACAAGGTAGATTTGGGTAGGTCTAACTTAAGGAATACATCGAGGGTATCGAGGGGTTTATATAGGTGAGTCAAGAGAGAATAAAGCGGAGCATAAAAGGGATGACTCGACTATAGAATGCAATGGAATCGCGGAGAAGGGAAGTGAGTCAGAGATAGCGGTATCAATACAACTGCAGATACTGCGGATGAGTCACGCTAAATATGTAAGCGATGATAAGAGAAAAAGGAGGAATAATAAAGTGGCTCAAGCGGGACTCGAACAGCAAGAGCAGTGTCTGTAGAGAAACTAGGGTAAGAGCGAAGGGAAAAGAGTAAGGGTATGCGCAAATCATAACAGTATCTTAGCTAGTTATCAGATTAGACACCCTTTTGCCTTTGTCTCAATCTCCTTGATCTTCACTCCTGTTACGCTCAGGCGTAGACCCGAGTGACGAGGGGGCGAGGGGACGTTAACGTCGCTATTCAGCTGACGTGGCAGGGGTTGATAGACGGGCGATCCACTATCCTCAGCCTCAACGGTATGTCGTGAGCTGTTGACCTGGTCAACGTATGTTGTGACACAGGGA